>PVIW01006996.1:0-78617 GCA_004026585.1 Noctilio leporinus | reverse complement strand
TTTCTTTAAAAAAAAAAAAAAAAAAAGGAAAATAGTAATTTTACTGTGGAGAAGGTAGCAACCACTACCTTAACCAAATGATCAAAGTTAATGTTACCAATAATGAGACAAATCAATATCACATACTTCTTCATCTGATGCAGAGGAAAGGGGAACATCATTTCTATGATAGTTTTTCCAAAAATGCATGCCTTGAATTAATCCTGATGATGCATCAGTTAAACCTAAATTGGAAGACATTCTACACAGTAACTAGCTAATACTCTTTAAATATCAAGGTCATAGAAGACAAAGGAAGATTGAGGAAATGTCACAGACCATAGGAGACTAAGGAGACATGACAATTAAGTGTAATGTGGGTTCCTGAACTGGATTCTGAACCAATAAAAGGACGTACCTGTGACAGTTGGCAAAGACTGGATAGTCTGTTGATTAGTTAATAGATAGCATCAATGTTAATGTCCTGTAATTGTTATATTGTTATATAATCTGGGAGAGTTGAGTGACCTGTAAATAGCAAATTTGTACTAGTTTCTCAACTTTTTGTAAATTTGAACACTTTCTTTTTAAAGGGAAACTCTTCTTAAGGCAACATTAAGCTTCCCCAAACTAGTGGCTTCATTAACTCCCTCATATCCTGTCTTTGCACATGTTTAGTCAAGGAATAAAAGCGCATGGAGACCTCCCTTTGATGTTATCATTTAACTTGAATAGCTTAGACTAAATGTTTTAGCTTCTCAAGGTTCTGCTCTCCTCTTATCAATAGGAAAAGATAACTCATAGTTCTGCAGGGAGAAGAGTTTCAGCTTTCCCCAGAACCTGGGCAACCTGGGCTTCCTACCTTTGAGGTGTCCCTATGGGATGGTTCTATTGATCGTAGAGTCATGTATACTGGGAGTGTGCTGCCAGGGGAGATCATGTTCTTTCATGGGATCTCAAGGAAAGCATTCCGAGAGACTCATGCATTGGGGGGTTCGTGGTGTGGTATGTTTGGAAGGCCGCCTCTAGGCACCCAATGTCTCATCTCCGTCTGTCCCACCTTGGAAAAAGCCCAGCCTTGTCTTCAACCAGGCCCAAACCAAGGCCAATGTCCAAAGATTCTGTGTCACTGATTCTGCATGAGCAGCCTGACTCACTGTCCAGGTAGCTCAGCGCTGTTCCTGGCTGCGACCCGCTGCTGTGCTGCTGTACCTAGGCTCCCGCTTGGAGACTGTGTTTGGAGTATGGAGTCCAGATGACTGTGAAAGCCACACGGTTGCTAAGGAAAGAGAACGTGCTAACGAACAGGGCCAGTGCATGTTGCAGGGGCAGGGGGAGCTCTGTGTTAGTGGGGATTATATTATATTGGGCGTGGGGAGAACCAGGTGCTTTGTTAAAGTAACCATTCAACTTCCCAAGCTTTTGTGGGCTTCTGATGCATCTACTCTTTTACCAATCCATTCCCTAGATCTTCTGGGGTTGTGTCTCTTATTCGCTCCATCCTTTTCCCAGGCTAGACTGACAGGCCTCTTGTGGTCACTATCTTGGCTCCCACTACACGTGTGCTTACCTCCCCCCTTATTATTCTGTTTCTTCCCTCAGTGGCTTGCAGGGAACAGACCCATGGTTCCCTGGGGAGTGTGTGAAGCTGTAACTTCCTGGTGAAGCAAGCAGACTTTTCCTCCCCAGTTTATTACGCTTAATAATGTCTGAGTTTTTCTGCTTCCTTCCTTTATTAATAACTAGCTAACTACTTTGGCCAACAAATGTATTGAAGTGTAAGCTTCAGGACCCTCACTCTCATGGGCCTCCTCCAAAGTCCTCTGCTTAATTTTCAACTCGTAATATCATACTTTTTTCCCAAGAGGGTCCTTTTGTACTTTACTTCATGCTCCACAATGCCCCCAATGCTCCTGCTTAATAGGAATATTTTGCTTGAGGCAGCCACCATACAAGACAACATAGCCCACTTACATCCTGACTCTTCTTTCAAAACAGCAGAGATGGAATCAAGTTGAAGCTGTGGTAGAATATGTTGAATATTTTTTGTTGTTGTTCGAGTTGATTCACAACCTGGCTAGGCCAAATTACAACCAAATAAAAACAAAGGTAAATATAAATGGGTAGTGTCCTTGTCAGCAGCCTGGAAGTGAGCATATTTGTTCATAAGATCAGCTTTGCTGCATCGAAAAGATTTCTGTCTCGAGGAGCCCACTTTGACCCTCAGCAACGACATTGCTTAGACTATGACTGGACGTTGCAGTTCTAAACACCGGCTATAATGCTTGTAGCCTCCACACCCACCCTAGCCACCAGCTCATCCCACTTGGTTTTATCTCTCAGATAAATCACAGCCCAAGTTTCTTCAGCCTCGGATTTTAAAAGTACCAGACCTCACAAGAAGAGGCACATTATTCACATGGCGAAGTCTGTGTAGCCAGAGCATGAAATTTGGAGTTGGTGTTGACAGCCCCTCTTTCCTGTCACTTATTAATTTTATTTTCCTTCTCAGCTTGTGTCATTGCCTAAAAATTATTTAAACACAGGTTTTCATATTCTGTGATTTAACTCTTCAGGCCTTTGTAACACATGGGAATTAGCACTCTTTCTCCATGAACATTTTATCTTGAACTTTTTTTGATGGAAATTTGATCTCTATTTTTGGGGGTTGTTTGTGGTTAGCTGTGAACTTAGTTATTTTAGCCTTGTATTTACCATGGACTTAATTTTGTCTGGTCTTCCACTTCTGAAATTTGAAGATTATGATTACAATACAAGAAACATGGCACTCATTTTGAAATTGACAGTGTGCGTATGTATATGTGTGTTGGAAACTTTTATTGCCATTTTTTGCTTTTATACGTTGGTTGAATGTCTGTGTTTCCATAGTAAGCAGTGGATAGAATGTTGAAATGTTTTGCACTATTATAGTAAACTGGTTGCACCAGGAATAAAATATTGTGAAATAAAAGCTGCTGGGATGGAAGCCCCACTTGAGAATTGTTCCTTTTTTAAGTGAAATACTTAAATCTAGCAGTGTTATTTTTGATGTTGTTTTATTTCTGGGCTTTGAAAAAAATCAGTTGTTTGGTAGTGAAATGAAGTCAGAACCAGAGAGAGTATCATTTTTAAGGAAGGCTTGCTGTGAAGGTTATTGGAGGAACCATGTCAGGCTTACCAGAAGAGTGTTTCTAAAATGTGTATGAGTGCATCCTTTGCCAAACACTGGGATTATGTTACAAAGAACATAGCAATCATTAGAGTCCCATGTGAGTGTAAGGTCAAAAGCCTCATGTGTGAAATATCCTGCTGGCCATTAAAGACAGGAGAGATTATTTCATTGACTATACAACTCTATTAGATTTAAGATTCTTCAGGATGGCCGACCAAGTTATCATTCCCTTTCTATCCTTACTTAATGTTTGATGTGTATGTGGCTCCACTGCCCTGCCACCCCCCAATTTGGCTGTCACTCTACAGAGGAAATAAAAAAGCAGCCGCAGACCCAGTTTCCAGGCTGTTTTATTTTATGGAGATGCTAAAAGGCAGCTTATTTTATATTGATCATATGAGGGAGCTTGCCAAGTATGGTGTTAATTGGGTCCTCTGGAATTCTAAGCCCCCGGGACCAAAAGCTTTCTAGTGAGGAAGGGGAAAAAAAAAACACACCCACAGGCTGCATAGAAATGAAATCCAGGAGCCTACAATGTCCCAGTTGCTGGTGATTTGGCCAGCTCATTTTGTATCCAGTTGCTTATTTCAATTAGTTTTGTGTTATGTTTCCCCACACACTCCCACCCCCACCCCCTTTCCTGCAAAGCTGTGAAGCCTTGTTTTGAAAACTGCTGCTCCAGAGTGCACTGGTTTGGCTGTCCTGTCCTCATTGTTCTAATGCTCATTCCATATGTGGGTCACATCTTAGCGCTCTCCCCCAACCCCCTCACTGGCCTCCTATTCCATTCCTTCAACCGTCTCCCTCCGTTCCCTACCCTTATATTGCATATGTTGTTGGCACTTCTCGATGTGTGCCCTCTCTCTCTCTCTCTCGTCTCTCTCTCTCTGTCTCCCTCTCTCACACACGTTTCTCCCCTCAAGTGGCAGAAGTCGGGGCATGTTCTTTCAGGAGCTTGAAGCAGAGCCATTCAAACTTAGCTGATTGCTGTGCATTTAGTTTATGGCAAAAACCACTTCACCTTTGGGAAAGTAATTATTCTGTTCTTCTCCCCTTTTCCCTCTTCCCACCCCTTGCTCTTTTCCCCTCTCTTTTTTTCAGAACAAAGGTTTTTAAGAAACTAAGATTGCTGCTTCGTTCAGCCCTTTCTTGTTACCCTGGTAGCGGGTATCTGAGACAGTGAAGGATGGAGCCGGCAGGCTGGGGTTTTTGTGCACCGTTCTTTGGGGGCTACAGAATGAGTCCACTGAGAAATGTGCATTGCAGGCAAGCCTGCTGAGTTTGTTAGGCTGGTTATCTTTCACTTGTTCTGACTAAACGGTAAGGGCTTCTGTAATTTGCTGCTGCAAAGAATTGGGGCATTGTTTTATTTCTAAGGCCTCCAACTAATTGGCTCTTGACAGAAGATTGGACTGAGAGTTTTGCTTGACTTCTGTAGCTTATCCTGTAAGATCTCTCTGATTTTTTGATTATCTGAAAGAAGAATAATCTTGGCAACCTTCGGGCTATTGATGGAATGTCTGTTTACTGTATTCAAGGGGAAAAAACAAAAAACTTTTGATTCCATGATGTTTTCATTTAAAACCTTTCACTTACAAATGAAAAGATGAGGTGTACACATAGTCAACACTTGCAATGATGTCTGTAAACTTTGGGAATAGGAGTATAGTTCTGTCCTAACAAGAGTATTTTGATTCAGAAGATTACTTTTCCAATGAAAAATTACAGTGCAAACCCTGGCTGGTGGCACAGTGGATAAGGCACGGCCTGCAAACCCAAAGGTCGCTGGTTCAATTCCCAGCCAGGGCACATAACCAGGTTGCAAGCCAGGTCTCCAGCCAGGTTCATAGCTGGAGGCAGGTGAAAGGCAACCATACATTGATGTCTTTCCCCCTCTCTGCCTCTCTTAAAATAATAAATAAAATCTTTTTAAAAATTAAAATAAAATCAAGTAGAAAAAGAAAAATGATTACAGTACATTTGAATAATCAAAATGAGAAAGTTAAATGACATTAGAAACATTTGCACTAGTTGGTCAGTTACTTTGGTACAGATACATACATGTATGAGTAATGTAAATCACCCATTTTTCCTGGTGTCTAATGTGTTTTTAGAAGAAATTTTCTGTTCGAAATTCAAATATAAATTGAAACACAGGCAAAAGAATCTTAGTAGTAAGAACTCTTACAAAAGTACAGAGCATTGGGTTTTGTTTTTAAACTTCCTACTTAAAATAATTGAAACTGGATATCAATTGCCTTTTTTCTCTCAGAAAAACTTACCTTTGGTTAAGAAACATAATTTCAAAAACAGATTGCATATCACTATGAAATTTATACAATTTGAAGCCAACTGAGCTTTATTGAAAAAAATGATTATGTCTCATTTTCTTAAACATTGGTGATTTATGAAGTCTCTTTGGTAGTAGTGTAGGTTGTATTTTATTGGAGATAGAGATCCCTTTAATGGTATTTTCTTTTATGGCTGTTACTCAGGGTGTGTGATACATGTTGCAATGTAACCCTATTTATCAACATGTCTCATGAGCCATAAATGAACAAAAGGTATATGTTGGGATACCCAATTTAAGTCAACTTATTTTATTTATTACTTTATAAAACTTGGTCTAAAGAGCATGTGGGAAATGTTCCATCCAGAAGGGCATGTTGATGCATCTACTTACACCATCTAGTGACAGTAGCAAAGCAAACTTGATTTGTTTAGTGATTCATCTTTGAGAAGAGCCAAGGAGGAATGCAGACTCTGAAGGGAAGATGCTATCTGGAAAGGGGAAAAGTTTCATTTCCTTGACTCTGAGTCAGAAGGTCCTGTTGGGACTACTGGAGCCTGAGTAAGTAGAGTGGGACCCAGATTTTAGAGCCCGTTTTTTCTCACCCACAGCTACCTCCTGTGTACCTCCGTTTCCCATAGTGTAGTGTCCTCGTCATTAAATCCTCTGGTTTCTTTAATGGGTCAGTAGGATGACATTACCTTCCAGTCAAAATCAATGGAAATGGCTCAGATCAGCACACACTTGTGGAGACCTTAAGTTTCCCCTCCTGTAATTGTATCCCAAGCATCTGTTTCTTAGTAAGAAAAAGTAAGGAAAAACACTTTGGATATTTCTTTATAAGCATTTTTTTTTTCTGTTCTAAGTTTTTAAGCTACATTTTCTGAAATTTCAACTGGATTTATCCCTTAAATAAAATGCAATACCTTTTCACCTACTAAAGCAGTGATCCTCAACCTGGGGGTGCCCAAGGAGCCCACCTGGGAGGTGTTTGAATAATGTGGGCTCCAGCTGCCACCAGCAGGAGGGTTGTTCTGTAAGCTGGCATCTGTGCCTGGTACATACATGGTAGGTGTTTGGGAACATTCACTGAGTGTTAAATGTTTAAATGTTTTCAAAATAGATGCTTTGCTATGGGCATATTGCTTAACAGGCACTGTAAAAATCTTTTCCTTTTCCTCTTTAGGTCAATTTGGAGACAGGCACTTTTATGCTTCCTACATGCGTATAGAGAAAAATAGGGCTTCTTTTGAAAGGTTGGATTTCTTTTGCAGACGTTTTCAAACCTCAGAAAATAGGTGAATAAAGTCCTGTAATTGATTTCCACCGCACAAAACAAATACAGTGGTGGGCAAAAGTAGGTTTACAATTGTGATTACATGAAACAGAGTTTATTTTGGTATTGTTATTTATTAATTATTGTACTGTTTATTTGTACAGTATTACAACTGTAGACATTGCTTATCAAATGAGGCACCATATCTGTGGACCTGGCCTAAGCATTTGTTTTTTCAATTAAAGCTTCTGTCCTTCAGTATCTCCTCTACTGCATCTTAAAAATTATGAGAGGCCCCTAAGGGATAGAGGCAAGACCCTCAATAAAAACTTCAGAGATACTAATACCTTAATATTACCTGTGATATATCTTAAATGATCCTTAAAGTATTCCCAGCTTTCTAATCTCTGAATTTTAGTCTTTATTTCTTTCATAAGTTTAATCAGTTCTTAGTAGAGTCAGTTCTGGTATAATACTTGTCTTGAAAATGAGAATTGGTTGCAAAGCAGTTGGTCCGATAGAGAATGAACATAGCAAATGCTGCATTTGTTGATGTGCCATTTCCTTCTAGAGAAACATGGGGTGATGGCAGAAAACTACAAACTGCAGCCAGTTAAGACTATCCAAATACAAGTGCATCCACATCAGTCACCTACAGCCTCGGTGTCCCCATGGGTTATGAGCTCCACCCCTCCACATTTGGGGCTGCAGCTTTCCATTCAGCGTCAGCTCACCCTTTCCTCATGCTTCCCAATAATTCCCAATCTGCATCCTCTCCCTCCCCTGCTTCTAGGCAAACTCTAGGTTTTTAAAATGAGGTGAAGTGCCATTAGTATTGTAGTACTTACCTGTTTCTTCACTATTTTACACTTGTAAAACTGTGCTACGATTTTTTTACTAAGCTTCTGCTTTTGAGTTACCGTTACTGATAACCTTTTTCTGTGTTGTACTCCTACCCCACCTTCCCCATAAGCTCTATGGTTTCTACTGCACCACTTGCATAGCATAGAGATTTTTAGGGACACATATGTTTTATTGAAGCAGAACTGAATATAATGAATTTTGATGTGCTAAAAATTTTAGAGGCTAACTGCTGAGGACATTTAGCAGGTCCTAGCATCATTTTCTGTGAATGTGGTCAACTTAACATGCTTTTTCCTACTTCACATTTTTACCCCCTATTGGCTCTGTAAGATTGCCTAAGAATAATAATTTTTCAAACTTCCAAATGTCAGGAAAAGTTGTATGGAATTCTCAGAAGTAAACACCAAGGAAAGGTAGATACTTGGTCCAATCCTAAAAATATGATGTGTTTTGTGGTCTTAGGTAATTAATAATTAAGGTCATGGGATCATATACTTTTTAACAGGTTCTGAGGTTCAGATTAAAGCATGGAGATGGTATGTCATACTTTTGATAGAAAACTTTATCAAATTAATCCAAATGTGATCATTTTTACATTTACTAAAAAACTGCTCAACTCTTCATTGTGTGAAACAAGGAGGGATGCTGGTCCTTTTGGTAGAAAGGAAAGGGTGCTTTAATCTTCAGAAGTGATAGAGTGGTATCACTTGGTTTGTTTTTAGTATATTCTTGTTGTGGGCCTGGGAATTGGAGTTTGGGCTTTTGTGTCTGATTCTGCTCACGTTTCTGACTTTTGGCCACAAGCAATTATAATCTAATCATGCCCTGGGTATCATCTTGCCATTCCCTGCTGGGTTAGTATTTGTTTTACCACTGAACTTGCCCTTTAGAACTTTGCAGAACTTCTCTAGGGAATGGAACATGACTGGGTCAGAGTGTAGAGCTACTGTTGGGGCCCTTGAGTTGTCCTAGGGTCCCTGCTGGTTTCTAGCTCTGTTTATCTGTCATTCTGTATGGCCAGGCTCTTTGGTCTTCTTCCTTCTCGTTCCCTAGAACTTTTTTGAATGCTTTGAGAGAAAATCTGTGGCTAGTTAGAGAGGGTCAGATGACCATACTCAGAACTTAGTTACTTGACAAAAGGGTTGGAGCCTTGATCATTTAATGAATTTTTACTCTTAAACATACTAATATGGACTGGATATTTGCATCAACTGAAAATTCATATATGGAAGCCCTAATCCCCAAAGCAACTATATTTTTGAGATAGAGCCCTTGATAAAGGTTGGATGAGGTCATAAGGGTGAGGTCTGTAAAAAGAGAAAGAGAAGCCAGAGCTTTCTCTCTGCCTTTTGAGGACACAGTGAAAAGGTGGCTATTGGCTACAGGCCAGGAAGTGAGTCCTTACCAGGGCTTGAAACAGCTGGCACTTGATTTTGGACTTTCCATTCTCCAAAATTATGAGAATGAATATTCTGCTCTTTAAGCCATCTAGCCTGTGGCTATTTGTTATTGCAGCTCAAGCAGACTAATACACATACATAGTGTAATTTATAACCTTAATGAACTTCTGATTGAAAAGAGGAAACATAAGAAACATTGATGTTAAATACAAATAAGTTGACAAATACATGTAGAAATTATAATCCTGCTATTAATCTTGAGATTGTCCTGAAAAAATCCTCAAGATGAGTTGATAAGGGTTCTGATATAGCATATCAGATGCTAAAAACATAAAGCACTGTGCTCATTGCACTCAGTTTGGCTCCTCATTTGCTGAAGTTAAAAAATTACTTGTGTCCACTTTATGGTTATTTATTGAGAGGTACATGCTAGTGGAAATCTTAAACCATGAATATTGCAAAAAAATGTTCAAGCATATGATACAAAGAGTTAACTATTAGAGGACAAAATTTATTTATGGAACAATACAGGGTAGTTAAAACTCAATTTCTACCCTGGTTTGTGACACAGTGGATAAGGCACCTGCTTGCAACCCCAAAGGTCGCTGGTTTGATTCCCCAGCCAGGGCACATAACCAGGTTGCAAGCTAGGTCTCCAGCCAGGTCTGTAGCTGGAGGCAGGTGAGAGGCAACTATACATTGATAACTCTTTCCCTCTCTACCTCTCTTCCTTCCCCTCTCTCTAAAAGTAATAAATAAAATCTTAAAAAAAAAAAAAAAACAGCTCAATTTTCATCTTAATATGTACTTGATTAATTCTAGAATAAAACCTGAAAAATGTTATTTAAATTTTTAAGTGTAGCCCTGGTCAGGTGGCTCAGCTGATGGAGCTTGTCCCTTATAACACAAGGTTGTGGGTTTGATTCCTGGTCAGGGCATATACCTAGGTTGCTGGTTCGATTCCTGGTTGAGGTGAGTAGGGGAGGGAACTGGTCGATGTTTCTTTCTCACATCAATGCCTCTCTCTCATTCTCTTTCTTTCTCCCTTCCTCTTTCTCTAAAAAATAATACAAACATATCCTCAGGTGAGGATTAAAGATAAAAAGTTTAATTATAGACAAATCATTATTTTTCTCATAAATTTAAAGTAAATTAAGCAGTATATATTGTACTAAATGAGGAAAGGTTGAAATTTATCTTCATAAATAATGAATGATATTAAAATTATTTTAAATGAACTTTATGATAAAATCTTTAATAATGTATTGATCTCAAGTGAAATGCTTCATTTTAAAATCTCTTATCGTATACTATGCAAAAAAGGATGAAATGATTAAAAGATTTCCTAAGGGGTTTCTGGTGATTATACATTATGGTGAATAAAGTATTCCCAAGTTAAAAATGAACAGACCGTGCTGGCTTGAAAGATCCCCAAAGGCCTCTGGAGAGTTTACAGTTCCCTGATGTGCCTAGAACAAAGCAGAATTAGGAACACATTGATGGAGAGGAAGAAGCGATCACCTAGGAAGTATAAAGAAGACACCCTACTAGAAACTCAGCAGGTATAGAAGGCCTCATTTAGCTGAAAGAGTGAGGTTTCAATTCTCAGACATAGTCTGCACCCTAAGATAACATGCTGGTTGGCAGCTGTATAACTGTTGGTTGTTGAATAAAATATCCAAAATACATATTTATTAATTGCTTTGATTAAAAAATAACTAATCTAAATGTCTGGGTTTTTAAATTCACAATGGTTCTCTTAACATCATGCCAAAAATATGCCCCCAGCTAGTCATGCTAAACAAGTTGAATTGGAGATGGTTTACCTCTGGAGCACTTCACAAATAATTGCTTTGGTTAGTCTTGGCAAAGTACACAACCAAGATACACATTATTTTCCAATGTTTCCACAAAATTAAGCTGCAAAAATGCATATGAAATAAATGGTGGCTGAGATTGCATGGTGCACAACTTCTCTGTCATAGGAAAAGATTAGATCACACTTTGGAATCATTCTGTTTCATCAACATTTTGATCATAAATCTAGGTTAGAGAAGGTCTGTGCAATCTCTATGCTGCTATGTGCTAAGCTGAGTAAACTAATAGCCTTATTGTAGCTTTCAGGCAATGATTTCCCACATGCCAATCTTTCTCTATTCTGGGGCTAGGCTTTTTGGGAAAGCAAGGCCTATGGTTTAATTTGAACAAAGGAAGGAATTAACTAGTCACTCTCCCAAGTAATCCCAGGAGGTAGCAGATGAGGAATTGGGACTTGAATACCAATGATTCTGAAGGTAGATAGGCAGGTTGCAAGGAAGGAAGAAAGGAAAGAAGGACTGGGAGAGGGAGGAAAGCAGGGAGAGAGAGAAGGTAGGTAAGAAAGAGAGGAAGAGATGGGAGGAAAGAGGGTCTGGACCATGCACATTTTAAACAAGTGCATGTGCTTAATGAGGAATTCATTAATTTCCTCATCTATAACTATTTATAGAGCAGCATTCCTGGCACTGTCCTAGAACTGGGGCTGTATCAGTGATCAAAACAAACATCCTTCTTTCATGAGACCTTCATTCTAATGGGAATAGTTTGATCACTTGCTTATACATTCAGTCTAAAAAAGATACACTCCAAATGATTATTAGACACTTCTCTGAAATGCATGGGACAAGGAATATAGGATCTCTTCCCCTGTGTAATTTGTATTTTCACAAGTAAGAGGCAGAAAATCACAAAAAGCCTTTTTCCAGGTGTCTGTTATAGTTTTCCATTCTTTCTCACATTCATTGGTGTGCCATTGATTAATAGTCTGGAATGAGTCAGGGTCATAAGTAGTGAACAAGATGTGTTCCACAGGTGACATGAAAATGGTTGGAAAATGCAAATAATAGACTTCAAACATTGATTGTCTGAGATTTTAGGCAACGATGAACCATTTTTGCTTCAATTCACATTAAAAAAAAAAAAACAAAATACTGTATAAAATCTTTTAAATCCACCTTGTGTTTAGTAAGTATAATGTAAATCTTCATTTTAATGGTTCTGGCAACAAACATTGACTCATTTAGTACCCTGTTGTGAAGTGTTGCTAATTCAAAAATGAATAAGAAATGATCCTGAAGCCCTGGCTGGTGGCTCAGTGGATAAGCACCGGCCTGTAAACCCAAAGGTTGCTGGTTCAATTCCCAGCCAGGGCATGTAAGCAGGTTGCAAGCCAGGTCAGTAGCTAGAGGCAGGTGAAAGGCAACTATATGTTGATGTTTCTCTCCCTCTCTGCCTCTCTCCCTTCCCCCTCTCTGGAAATAATAAGTAAAATCTTAAAAATAAAAAGAAAAGAAATAAATGATCCTGCACTTCATGAATTACAAGTCAATGATTTGAAAGTCTTATGGATATCTGCTTCTGAAAGTTACTTTTTCTTGTTTAGTTCTGTAGGTGTATGTGTAGGAGACGGGAAAACTGAGCTCTGAATAGGAACCACTCAGTACATATCTTCAGAGAGTCCTTTTGCAACAAATTCCTACTATAATAAATATGTCTGTATAGTTACCATTTTTGATTTAAAAATGAGATTCCAAGAATACAAGAAGTATGAAAATACTGGACTTGCTTATATTAGAGTTTCCCAAACATTATTTGATGGAAAATGTTAACAGTTATGGGAGAGGGCTGTGGAAGAGTTTCCATGGCCAAATGATTTTGGCACACATTGGGCTAAGGAAGCTAGCACATTTTTCTTATTTATACTTTTCATAACTTTTAATTTGCTGATGAACATTGTGAATCTCCAACATGGTTATAACAGCAGTTCTGAAATCTGGTAATATAATCCCTAATTCTCACCCTCCATGGATTTACTGAATCATAATTGTGGAGGGTTTTCACTGAGAACGTGTGTGGGAGATATTTCTATGTGGTTAGTCTGTTTCAGCACTGGTCCAAAGCACCGCTGACATGCTGACATGCTGAATGTAGCTCTCCCCAACTTATTTAGGAGCAAAAATTCATTTCTCCAAGAAATGCCTGTTATGAAACTAACAGTTTAGAGAATGTTGGCAGACCTATAGAAAACAAGTGATCGTTAGCAAGTTTATCACTTTGGGACTTTTCTTTGAGTTGTATGTTTTGTGTGTGATGATTGTTGAAGTATCAGTAAAGATCCAGTTTATATTTTGAGACCATGTTAATGTGTTATTGTGTTTTAAAGTGGTACTTATTTTATGTATGGCATCCTTAGACATTTATTCTTCTTCCTTGCAGCAGACATGTAATATGAAGTGAACTTTGTTTTGTTCTCTCATTTTGCTAAGGAATAATGCTTAAACTTATTTGATATAAAACCCAAATCCTCAGGGATAGGAAATTTTGTAATTAAAGCAAATTTGATAAGGTCTTGGCATGAAATAAATAAGTCATCAAAGAGAGGAGAGAATGTAAGATCTTACTAAAAACTCCTCCATTGTTTTGAGGACTTGTTTTTAGATTATTAATGTTATGCTGAAGGGGTTTATAGCAGCATAATTAAAGTGATATAATTAAACCTATACTACAAACATACTTCTCCTGAAAAGGTTATTATTTTTCTGAGGGGAGACAAAAGTGGAAAACCCTACAAAAAGATTTACCTTTCTCTTCAGATACACTCTGATGCTGGATTTCAGAGCCACGCTGTGGAGTTGAGTAGGTTCAGACTTCGAGACCTGCATCTTGAATGGAGATAATAAGCTTTCATGGTGACCCTTGTCATGGTCATTAGCATCAGATTAAGTCTAAATACAATTTTTTCTTTTTTTCATTTTGAATATCCTTCTGTGTGGAAACCTTTTTCATAAACACCTATTTGAGTTTCTGTTCACTTACTTCAGTTCAATACAGAGTAAACCAGATCACCACCTTTGTTCAAGTGATTGGACCTTTCAGCTTATACTAGATAAAAGAGCTTTGAAAATCTTAATTGCTGAAATTCAGACTCAGGTTAAATGTAGGCCTTGTCTTTTAGTCCAGGGAAACCAAGTGAATGGAAGATTAAAAAAACATAACAGTACATGAATGGTGGCCTCTAACTCATTTCCTGACAATTATAATTGTTCTAAAGATGTTTAGAAGGAAAGACCAGTTATCTCTGATGTGTCTTCATGCTGTAACTCTCTGCAGTTCCTAATTGAAGACTGCCACCAAAAATTGGAAGATGATTCTTGCAGAGATATTCTAGGAACCTGGTCCTTTACTCTGATAGCATTCAAAAATCCATTTTAAGCATGTTCAGTAAATTTTTTCAAGGCTCTGGGGAGATACCCCTGGGATCTGAATATTCTCTGGGGATTCTTTTATGACATTTGCAGCAGGTGGATCCTTCAGCTTATGAAGTCATTAAGGTGCCGGTATGACAAACTTGACCTGATCCTCTCTAATTTGCCTGCCAGCCCTGACAGCTCCAAACAGTTGGTGGGGGCCTGAAGACACTTCTTCTCTGGGTCCTAGTAGTGCAAGCAGTGAAAAAATTCTGCTCCCTTAGCTAACGCTGCATGAAAAAAATTGTTTGCTGAGAAAAGGTAGATGGCTCTCCGGTTGATGGTTGCAGTTAAGTTGGAAACCTTGGTCCTGTTATCTCTGACTCTTGAGGTGTACAGGATCATTGTAACTCCCACCCTCCCCACCCGGCTTTTATTGTGCTTTAACTGAAGACATGTTTTCTCATTCTGACAGGAACTCCCTACCTTAGCTCTCATCTGACGTGTGACAAACATGGTATCTGCGCTTTTGGAATGCGGGACTGTGGCATTCCATAGTCAGCAGCAGTTTGAATGACATAGACAAGGGCCATTCTTTATTTGTAAGGGTGTATGCATTTCTTTTATGCATGCCTGTGCCCTTATAATGTAGGTCTGGCTCCCGCGTTGTATCCATGTTGGCAAATAGTTTAAAACCAACAGTGCTCCCTGAGTAGGCAATATAACCTTACCAAGAACACTGCCCACTGGCTTCACACAGGCTTCATCAAATACTCACTAGTCTCCAACCCCAGTATCCCCCTCTGCAGATCTGTGAAAAGTGACCAATTTAACCTACCCCATAGGGTTGTCTTAGGGTAAAATGGGATGGTGTATTTAAAACACCAGTGTCAGGTACATAGTAAGTACTTGATAAATGGTACTATAATTTATAGCCACTGTACTAAAATAAAATACATGTATCTTTTATCTTTTTGGAGAACAGTGGTCTTTTGTTGGCAGTCTAGGTGATAAATGATATTGATATAAATGTGGAATCGAATTTCTGAATTAATGCATCTCTGCTCTTAGGAAATTGATTCTTATATGTTGGTGGCTATGATAAAAAATAGAATAATGAGATGGTCACTTGTCATATCAGCAAGCTTGAGATTACTGGAAGGCTCTTTGCTGTTCCTTAGCTTTTCTTTTTTATTTGGTTATTTTTAGAGCTTCTTCTCCCCTCAATTATGTATAAATACAAGGTTTGTCCGGAGAAAGTCCAGTCATTGTTCAGATGAAGAGAATGGTTTGTGTGACATTGATGTAATCTGGCAGCCAAGGAGGGTAGACTGGAATGTGCATGTGTGAACAATGACAACTTCATTGTACTAGTCAGTGGGGGCAGTAGATGCCATTGAGTGAGCATGTATACTGTGTGGCCTTGGCATTCAAAATGACTGAGCAAGTAGAGCAACGAACCTGCATCATATTTTGCGTGAAGCTTGATCCTTCCTCTGTGGAAACTATTTTGATGATTCAGAAGGTCACAGCTATGAGCAACTGGTGACTGGAAGCTTCATTATGACAATGTGCCTGCTCATGTATCACATGTCATGAAGAGGTTTTGGTGAAACATCAAATTACCCACATAACTTAGCCCCCCTAGAGGCCCAATTTGGTGCCCTCCGACTTCTGACTTTTCCCCAAACTTAAACTACTTTTGAAAGGAAAGAGATTATACACCATCAATGAAATTCAGGAAAATAGGACAATGTGAAGGGGCAGCTGATGGTGCTTTGGAGAACTGTGTGAGACCCCAAAGTGCCCACTTTGAAGGGGACTGAGGAATCATTGTCCTGTGTACAATGTTTGTTATATCTTATATCTCTTTCAATAAATGTCTTTATTTTTCATATTACTTGGCTAGATGCCTTCTAGACAGACCTCATATATTCCATCTAATTGTGTAAGAAGATAGAAAATTGGCATTGTTTGTATTGTTTAGAAGTGTATTTGACAGCAAATAATAGAAAAGCTTACTACAGCAGCTTAAACAAATGGAGGCTTATGTTGCTAATTTAACAAGTAGTCCAGAGGTAGGTGGTTACTAACTTTGGTTTAGGGCCTCAGCAATATTAGGGCCAAGGTTTGTGCGACTTGCATAGATTTCTCTCATTTTTTTCCCATTTGATTGAATAATGACAACTGAATTCTGGACATCACATCTCCATTTAGGCAGGAAAAAGGAAAGAAGAAGGAAGGGCCATGCTGTCTGTCTCCTATTATTTGTCATTTATGCTAGTGTCATTGATCTAAACTGAATCACATCTTAGCTGCAATGGAGGTCAGTTGTTCATGTTTGCCCTATAATTAAATATAATGCTATTTTAGCAAGAGCAGGATGATGAGTACTGGGTAGACAAAAGTAGTATTCCACAATATTACAGAACTCATTTTACTTTTTGTGCAAGCTGCCTTCTAAATAGAGGAATTAAATGCCAGAGATAAACAGTTGATTCTTAAGGCTTTTGATCCCTCTCCTTTTGAATTTAACATGCTTTATGTGGTATTATTTATTAGGTGCAGTGGACAAAAAGGGAAGCATTTGAGCCAACCAGTTTCCTGCCCCAGTTTCCATTCTTTGCTTCATGTAATCCATCAGGATGGTTGTAATTTATGGTGGATATAGTGGGTATGACGTTGGACCATCTTTGACCATGAGACAAAGCACGGCCAACTGGTGTGTTCTCTTTGCACAGCCTACATTCGTCAAGGCAGGAGCCTATCCCTCCTACCCCTGCCCCTACTTCATCCAAAACTGGGGTCTTATTTTCTACCTGCTTATTTACTCCCAAGATTCACTTGTAAATAGAGATCTATATTAACTCCATCATTATCTAATTTAGGGCACCACCACTGAATAACTCTGTAATAATTTTAGGGACTAAATATTTCCTAGAATCAGCAATCACTGGGCCCAGTACCAAATAGCTGCTCCCTTATCCTACTGTTGCATTTGAAAATCAGACCTTAGCCCTGGCTGGTGGCACAGTGGATAAGGTGCCTGCTTGCAAACCCAAAGGTCTCTGTTTCGATTCCCAGCCAGGACACGTAACCAGGTTGCAAGCCAGATCTCCAGCCAGGTCAGTAGCTGGAGGCAGGTGAAAGGCAACCATACATTGATGTCTCTCTCCCTCTTTGCCTCTCTCTGGAAATAATAAATAAAATCTTTAAAAAATAGAAAAAGGAAGAAAGGAAAGCAAACCTGGAAGTTCTTCTTCCTCTATTCAGTCATTTTTCAATGTGAAATAGGCATAACCAGAACTTGAAGATATTTCTTATGCAGTGTAGTTTTTTAATAATATTTGTAAGAAAATAGGAAGTTGCTTCTGTTTATCATGCAACTTGCTACTGACCTTTTCTGAATAAAAAGAAAAACTATATATATGTATGTGCTTCCTATTAAAAGGCACCTAGGCAGAATGGTGGATTTCCTTTTATTATTATTTTTTCTACTTGTGAAGCCAGGAGTCAGAACCACACAATCAGGGAATTCATATTTCTTTATAGTTGAAGCAGCATGAAGTAGGGAATGGACAGAAATAGGTCACGTTGTGTTTGAAAGACCAGGACAATAAGGAATTTTTTGGAGTGTTCAGGCTCTAAGGTATTCTTATATCAGGGCAGAGTGTTTCAGAAAAGCTAGAAGACAAGATTTATAGTGGATGGCAGCCTATAAAACATTTAGAAAACACTTACTAGCCTGCATGTTATTTTTTTCTAGTAAAAGGAAATTATTTGGCAATTTTCTTTAATCATTTGTCCAGAAGAGACAAACGGCTTTTCCTAAGATTTTTGGAAGGTGGGTTCAAGTGTTTCTCTGGTAGCATTAGCCCTTGAATGATTCATCAACTCTCCCTGTGCCTAGTGATGAAGATAGAGCATCAGTCCCCTGAGCTGAGACTTGTGGGTCCTAGCATGGTTTAGCCGGTAACTAGCCATTTAGCAGTGAATGGCTGAACTATGAGGACGTTACTTTACCTGAGAGAGTTCTCGCTAATAAAATAATGGGTCTGTTGGGCTTCTTCAACTTCTGAAATCAGGGTGTTGTTCTCACTTTGAACTGTGCAATTTCACGGTAATCTGGGAATTCTTAGATTATTACACTGAGCCTAAAGAGATAATAACAATGGGATAAGACGTGGTTGAAGCTTCATTGAATCCCAGCCTCCACCTGTCTTTTCTTCTTTCTCACAAGAGGCCCAGGCAGTGTCTGGGAAGACTGCAATTTTCAGTGTACAGACCTGAAAGCTCTGTGTTGGCCGATCCCTACCCCTCCTGTCAACTTCTCCACAATCTGCACACTAAACCACACTCAGCTTAGTTGCCAGATTATTTTATTAAAGTGATGGACATTAGGTTGTCATATAATGCTGAATTTCAATAGGGGTATTTGCATTTTTTTAATTTTAAAGATTTTATTTATTATTTTTAGAGAGAGGGAAATGGAGAGAGGCAGAGAAGGAGAGAAACATCAATGTATGGTTGCCTTTCACCTGCCTCCAGCTACGGATCTGGCTGGAGACCTGGCTTGCAACCTGGTTATGTGTCCTGGCTGGGGAATCAAACCAGAGTCCTTTGGGTTTGCAGGCTGGCACTTTATCTATTGTGCCACTATCCATGGCTGATATTTGCATTTTGTTTTTAAAGATTTTATTTATTGTTTTTAGAGAGAGGTGTAGGGAGAAAAGTAGAGAGGGAGAGAGACTTCAATATATGGTTGCCTTTCACCTGCCTCCAGCTACAGACCTGGCTGGGGACCTGGCTTGCAACCTGGCCATGTACCCTGGCTGGGAGTTGAACCACTGTGCCACCAGCCAGGGCAAGGTATTTGCATTTTTACAGAGTATGGTGTCCCCCTGGAAAGGATCTCCAATTGGTGGCTACATGAAAGAGATGAGAATAACACTCCATATAATGTGTTATCCTCTGCAAAATGCTTTTGCATTAAATGTAATCCAAAATTACATTTTGGATTACATTTACAATAATCCGTATACCAGATACATGAACTAAATACTGATGTTTCTCTGGGATTTTATGCCTTTCATTGTAACAGCTAACACTCAAAGAGTCTCAATGTCATCAGTTTAAAAAGTGAAAAACCAAGGCCTTGCATCCAGTGCTCTGGCCCCTCTTCACAGGTTCCACTCCCTAGTCCTCATCATCATTCTCCCTGTTGAATTGAGTGTACTAGTCAAAGGATCACCACCTACTCAAGGGTCATGCTGACTTAGGAGGTGACTACTAAGTGAGATGGAACTCATTTCTTTCTTTCTTTCTTTCTTTCTTTCTTTCTTTTCTTTCTTTCTTTCTTTCTTTCTTTCTTTCTTTCTTTCTTTCTTTCTTTCTTTCTTTCTTTCCTTTTCTTTTTTCTTTTTCTTTTGCAGCTGTAAAACATTTACTACCAGCTGCTTTTCAGCTTTCTTCATCTTTTAAAAGTGGATTCAGTGAAGACAGGTGTCAGATTGTGTGGCATAGAGAAGTTGGGACATTTTATGCCATGACTTATCACATTAAGTACAGTCCACCTGGTGACAGTACTTGAGGTGACATATAAGGGCAGTTCATTGGGGTGGTACCGGGCTGCCATATGCTTTGATGCTTTAGAAGATTATGCTTAACTCACCAAATAACAACAATTCTTTGTTCTTTAAATGATATTCTTCAAGCAATTCTTCATTCTCTGAACAATAAAGGAGAATATAAAACAAAATGTAAAATCTTCTCCTACTTCATTCTGATCCCTCTGTTGGGTTACTTTTGAGTGAGTAATCTTCCAGACCTTTTTTATACCATATATGTGTGTGTGTGTGTGTGTGTGTGTGTGTGTGTGTGTGTATGTATAGACACACACACACAATCTTCCAGATCTTTTTATATGGTACAAATATAATGTGTTTACCTTATACACACACACACATACACGCTTAAACACATAGACACACACACACATGAATACTTGCTTTTGAAAAAAAAAATTTCCTATTAATAAAAAGATAGTTGATTCTTTTTAAGAAGTGCTTGGTATTCTATCTAATGGATGAACCAGAGGTATCCACCCTTTCCTTTCTGAAGGGCACTTAAAGCTATCTTCAGTTCATCACTATTTTAAACAATTTTGTAAAAAGTATTATGACAGTATTTCATAGATAGGTTCAAAGAAATAAAATTTTAGAGTCAAAAAATATACACCACTGACTTTGAATAAGGGCTTCCTATTGTTCTCTAAAATATTCACCCCAGATAACTCTTCTATTAGCAATGTTGGAGTGTGCCCAATTCCCCTTATTCAGTAACACTGGGGAATGTAAGTCTGTTTGATTTTGCAAATTTGATTGAAAAAAAAAACAAAACGGACTCTCATTTAAGCTTATACTTCCCTGATCATGTGAAGGATATGCATCTTTTTTGTAGTGTTTTTTCCTTCTATTTGTATGTCCTCTGATATGAAGGGCTAGTTCATATCCTTGTTCCAAATTTATTTTGAACTATTTGTGTTCCTCACAGTGGTAAGTAGGAGCTCTTTCTGGTCTATTTTTATCTTTTAATTTTCTTTATGGTGTTTTTATTTTGTTTTTAATTTTTTATATTTGCTGCTCAGAGGTTTTTAATTTATATGTGGTCAAATATATTAGCATTTCTGTTATGGCTTGCAAACATCATGTCATATTTAAGGAAGAATTCTCCCTGCCAAGATTTTAGAAATATTTTAAAATATTTTGGAGCACTTTTAAAGTTTTGTTTTTTGGCTTTTGTTTGGCTATTTTAGCGTAGAGATGCCTGATTCATGTATGATTTTACTATGAAGTCCTAAAACAGACAGTTATTTTGGGGAAGAAAATAAGATGTAAACTTACAGAAGCAAACAACTCCTAGTGGAGTCCAGGATCTGGAGAAGCCTTCAGGGTGAAGTTGCTGATCAGCAACACCCACAAGGCACTGGGGTCTCTCAAAGCAATTTCCTTACCAAGATTTTATAAACTATCACCTATTTTAAATGCTCCTATTTTAAACTCAAGGCGTGTTTCAGGACCATTCCACCAGGGCTTCAGAATTGGGTCAGTCACTTGAATCAGTTCCTTAGTGGATAGTGCAAAAAAACAGGCTTGATGACCAAGAAGGTACTTGGTAGAGAAAGCATCTTGAGATGAAGGGGAGAGTTTAGTGGTTGGAATATAGCAAAGACACACATTTATTCTGGTTGCAGAATTTATATTTCATTTCCTCTGGAAGAGAGTCCTACAGGTAATCAGATGCATTGTGGGTAATGCAGAAAGGAAAGCCAGCAGCGTTCATGGAAAGTGTGTTTAAATAATACAGAGTGCCCAAATGGCGTAGGGAACATATGTAGATAATTGGCCTAGAGGATTGCTTGTATGGGTCATGAGATCAGGAAAAAAAAAAATGCATGCAGAAGGAATTTGTTCTCAGTAAGTCTTTCTTAGAAAACTAGAAACCACATCTTAGGATCATTGAGACCACTGTGAACCAACACCCTCTGATGTTGGTCTCTGCTCTGGGTTCTGTTGGCTGATTGAGTTTTTCAAGTCAGTTAACCTCTCTGAGTCTCAGCTTTTCCACCTGTAAAATGAGAGATAATGACTGTTTCTAAGGGTTGCTGTGAAGAAAAAGCTAGGGCACATAAAATTACCTGAATAATTTGGAAAACCCTGGGCAGAGGAAGAGAGTGAAAGTGTTCTTTGCCTAAAGTGATTATGAGCATTTCTTGGATTTCTTTCTCGTATAAGTTTCTGCTGATGTTAATACAATTTTTATCTTGATATGTTATGTTCTGAAGCATTTGGCATTATAAATATATTTTTTAAGAAATATGACAGAGAGTAATTTGAATTGTGCTTTAAGCACTGTAAAAAGGGTGTGGTGAGTTTGGCTTTCTAGGGCAAAGATCACATTGTTTACTTTTGCTTATCTGCCAATGTCCAGTTCTCAAAGTGCTGTGCACGTGGAAGACACTAAATAGAGGTCTACTTAGTGATGATGCCAGATTGTCACTGAACTATGCTCCAACTTTACCTGCAATGCAGAGTTGAGGTATCACTGTCCCTGTTAGAATCTCTTCATGCATCTATATTGCTCCTGTAATCAGTTCAAGTTAAAATGCTGTAATTACAAGTTGCTTGTCGAAAAGTCTTCCTACCTGTTGTTTTGGGGAGATGAAGAGCTGTTTAGAGACAGGAAGTAGAGTATCTGTCAGCTTTTGGCCACATTCTCACCTACCTGCCGCGGACCAGTCCTATGCTCCAGCACTAATATTTCCCAAAACTGGACCTTGCAGAACTCTATGGGAAATGGATCTTTGTGGGCAGTATCTGAACAGGCCCTCGTCTTTTTGCTTTCATACATCCTTAGGAGTTTTTTGCATCTAACACTACCTTGGCAGTTAAAATCTGCAGCCCTGAGGGTGCAAGGAATTGCTAGGGGGAAACAGCCTGTTTGCTGAGATACGTTAACTTCAGCTTCTGGAAGTGGGGGCCCACTGAAATTCTTCCTGCAAAGCTTCCGTTGCTGGGCACCTCTCTTTCTTTGTTTCTTGTCTCAGACAGTAAACAGAGGGTAATGGTTGCACAAGCACCCGGTTCTTTTGTGATAGCCTGGCAGCTCCATGCATGGAGTTCAGAACAGGTTGCAAAAAGGACTGCTGAATGAAAAAAACCCTCTCCAGTTCTAGTTTGTTAGCTTTCTTCCAAGTGTTTGTGAGCCTTACCTAGCAGTGGGTCAGAATCTTGACAGTCTCTTCAGTAATAAACTATCGGGTAGGTTTGAAACTTGCACACTTGGTGATAACTTGGGAAGTTCTTACCTGTGCTGTATACACTTCAGCCTCATTTGAACAAATTTTTCATGGTTGCTAAAAATTAGTCACATTCTTAAGCTCAAACATTAAAATGGCTCTGCACTTTAATGTTTTCAAGTGAAAGTTGCAAATCCATAGCATGAGAAGAAGACTAAGAGACAAACCTGATAGCAGTTGTAGTGAGTGGAAAGGGAAGTGAAGGAGAAAATAGAAGACCTGAATTATTTTCCTAGAAACCATTTAAGACCTTCCTTTGCCCCAGACAAAATAAAGATTATGGCGTACTTCCCATATGTAAATCAAAATAAAATGATCTTTTTTTGAAATGACTCTGTGTATGTTGAAATTAAAATATTACATTTCTGTTCATGAAACAGCACCAGAATGTCACCAGCGATTGGACTAAGAAATAATTCAGAGTCAAGATTCGAGTACAAGGAAAAGTTTATTTAGAAAGTCACAAAGGTAGAAGTGAGCCGTGGAGGAAGTAAGCCAGCTGAGCTGCATGGGCTCAGGGAACAAGTTACAGAAACAAAAGAAGGGCCATTTTAGTGCAGGAGAAAGAAAGCAAAGAAGGTGTGGAGAGGAGGGGGTGGGGGAAAAGAAAAGAAAAGAGAAAGAAGAGAAGAGGAGAGGCTACATTGGGTGCTCTGTCCTGAGGACTTTTAAAGGTGGGGATTTTAGGGGAGATCCCAGGGGGGGATCCCAGGGAAAGACCTTGACAGAATAGTCATCAGCTTTCCAGGTGTGTCTTTTCAGAGTCATGTGGTCTTCACTGATTGGTCACCCCTAGGGTAGGGGGTTATTAATTGTGAAAGCTCTTCATGATGTAGGTCAAGGTGTCACCCTCTCTGGCCTTGCTGCTTTTCTGGGCCTGGAGCTGAAACACAACTAAGACTTAGTTGTTGCCTCTAGTTTGACCAAAACTCTGTCTCTGTGCTTAATGTGAGGCTTTATTCTGAAGATGATTTGATGTGAGTCAGAAATTCATTGTCTTGAGGGCTTAATGCTTAAGAGAGTGGTCACGCAAGGCTTGTATGGGATCCTCTGGGACTATTCCCTAGCCCTCTTGTTCCTCCTCTAAAGAGGGCTATTCCCTAGCCCTCTTGTTCCTCCTCTAAAGGACCTACCATGTGACGAGTGACTAGTGAAAGATCAGGGCAGTGTCCAAGCCACAGGACCAGTGATATGCAAGGGGAGGAGAGGTTACTCTGGGGGTGAGGTCCTTGATATCCCAGTGTTTCCAGTTGCTAGGGACCTTAGGGCTTTCTGCCCTAGTGACCTTTTCTACCTGGCTTATCATCCTTGCTCTGCTCATGCCCCTCTATCTGCTTACTACATTTCTAGATTGTGTAATTGCACGATTTGGCACGAAGTCATGGAATCTGCTTTGCTGAAGCCCTAACAATTATTAGTCTACCTATTGTGACCTAGCATTGCTGTCTTAGCTGTCCTGCCTTCCGGCCTTGACTCTGTACCAGACATTTCTTCTTTCAGTTGCTTCCTCATCAGTACAATGACACACAGTGTCCGAGTTAAATTTCAGGGTGCTTCCAAACCCATGATTTGTAATCACTCCATGAGATAAGTGAGAAAGGAGGTCAGAGAGTTGAAATATTTTTGCTCAGGGTTGCAAGGCAAGCAGGAATACAACTTAGATGTTCACTTCCCAAATACAGTTTCTTTAGCTCCTGCTTAGCTAGGGTCTACTATAAACTGATTTTCAACCGGTGTACTGCAAGACTTAATAGATAGGGTATGCAACACTTGACCACTTAGTCAGGGATACTGACCTTTTTTTCCCTTAGACCCTCACATTAGAAAATGACAACAGTCAACATAACAATAGCCATCTAGCATGAATGAATCAAAATTATACCTTTTTTTCTTATAGATTGGCAAAAAATATAATAGAATTTTAGTAATTAGTTTATGTGTGCCATGAGATTTAAAAAAAACAAAAATGGTTGACAGTCAATGGTATAAACTGTGGAGACATGACATTGGGTTATGGACAAAAATATGCAATTAAGTGGAATACTTCATTTTTCATTATTATTTATTTGAGTAAACATTCATTTGAATGTTGCTATTATGGCTCCAAAATGTGTAATTGTTTTATTATTGAAATGTTAGCACTTTGGAAGGAAAAGCTTTACATATCAGATAAACATAGCAAATATTGAATAATGTGAAGTATGTTAATGAGTTTCCATTGACTTTAGTTTGCAAATTATGGTAATGAAGTAAAGAAAAGAATTTCATGTGAAACTGACAGGAGAGAGAGAGAATGTGAATTATCTATAACCACATTTACAGCTTTTCAAATTTTATTGAATGCTATACATGGCTGTGTAAATAAATGTTAAGAAAATAAAACCTGTACTAAAATACAGTGCTGTGTGAGCTAAGTTTTCCCTTCTCTCTAGATGTAGGAGATCAAGAATAATTTAAGATTATTTAGCCTCCTATTCCGCAGTTAAACATTATCTGTGGTTGAATGGATAATAAAATTCAGTGCACATAAGGTATACCAAATTTATTCCTTTCTTCTGTTTTATTTTAAATGGGAGTTCCAGTGAAACCTCTCTAAGATAATAAAAGACCTTTTCTGATCTGAATAAATATTTTCTCTTCAGGCAGGTCCTATATTATAGTTTGTTTAACAAAATAAAGGCTTGTGGCAAAGGATCTTGAAATGCACATAATGGTAAAGTAGCACCGGACAGAGCAGGCCAGGGCAGATGCGGAGTGTTATTTTAGCAGTAAACCCCTTCTTATTAAAGTTGCTGTCACAGGGCTTCAGAAACAGCTGATGTTCTTTTGAACTAAGGGGGCTGTATAACCACGTTCTCACTTCTTTGCCTTGATCATGGACTGAGATACTCTAGGAGCGAGATACTAACTCCCTTGTCTTAGTGACATTCATAATACCGTGAAACAACGTGAATCAAAAACTGAATTTGAACTTTGTTTTCAAAATACGGAGTTTTTAAAAATACTATGTTCTTGTGACTCCATTATTTTTATTTGCTGAATAAAGGTAGCTTGACATGTAATAGAATAATACATTAAACAATAATGCATATATGCAAAATGCTAAGGCTGAATTCACTTGACTGAGGGTCATTATGTGTTCTTTAGATAGCCTTTTCCTAGCATAGTGTTCCTTATCAGACCTCCCTGCCTCTTATCTAGCTGTTTCTTCAATTATATCCAACACACATCAGGTAAGGAGCTGTAATTTTCCTGAAGCAGCTCTTAAGGTGGGGAGGAGGTTCCTTTCTGCCTCTGTGAGCCACCTCAGACAGGAGTATCATGCTGTGTGGGTAAGAGCCTGGGCTTCCGATTTGGAAATGTAACTCACAAGTGAATGAGAACGCAGGCAAGAACTTTACATTCCCCAGGCCTCCATCCATTTCATTATCTGTAAAATGGACATAATAGTACCTCCTGAGTTTACTGTGAGAGTTAAATGTGTGAAGTTTGTATGAGCAAAGTGCCTGGCATTTAGTAGGCATTTGGTAAAATGAGACACCCCCTCCTCCCTGGACGTTCTCGGTTTTCCTGCCCCACACAGCAGTTAACATCCTGTCTCCTAACCCTTTGGATCCTCACCTTATGGTGATGCTGTATTCTGTCAGCATTTCCCTTCCTTTATGCTTCTTAAAGTTTATCTCTGTAGTATGTCACAAATGTTGGTTGAGTTCCTGAACTACCGTACTTAGTAACAGTAGAGCTTAAATGATTTCACCATAAAGTAAATGGGATTTTAGATAATGATTTGTTCCCAGGTCATGCCTAAAGCCCAGACACCATGCTTTTATAGTACAGTAACCGAAACTGAGCTGAAAATGAGCCAAGTTGAAGTCCAGATACTTCACTTTATAAATAGCTGGGCAGTATAGAAGAGGTCAAATAGCTGACCGAAGTTCATTCAACATGGAAACGTGTCCAAGGGATTTAGACTTTGGTACCATTGGTTTCATCTGTACCCATTTTAAAGTTACAAATATTTATTGTCATCGTGCTTTCTGTGTTTTAGATTCTCATTAAGTTATATTAGCAGTGCTAACTTTCTATTAATCATAGCAACTGACTCAAATCACTGAAATTGTGGAATAAGAGAATCAAGCTGTCCAGCAAAACAGCAGCTGGCCCTGGTGGTCTGGGGCCAGGAGGGAGGTGCAGTGATGCTCAGTGTTTGGCTGTCACTCTGCCCTTCTCCTCCTCCTCTTCTCTGTGTACAGGGTGTGACAAAAGTAGTTTGACAGTCGTGAGTACGTGAAGCACGGATTTTATTCTTATGTTCTTATTAATAATGGTATTATTTTCCGCATGAGCAGCCGTACGTACTTTTGCCGCACACTGTGTATGTGTTTTCTCTCCAAATCCGCTTATCTGGTGGGAAGTTTGGAGCTGCAAGTTCCGGAACTTAGTCAGAATTCTTCAGATTGTCACCTTAAAGCATCAAAGAAAGGGGAAACTGTGAAAGTTTCTTTCAACCTTTAACGATGTTAAAATGATCAACCTCTTTATATCTGCCTCATAAATATCTCTTAATTTAAAATAGTTTTATTTCTCTATTACATCAGCAATGAGACATATTTGAAAAAAGTGTTAGGGACTCTGCCCAGGTATATCCTACACATTTGGATATAGGGTCTTAATATGAATACTCTTCCTAAACCAGCTAAAGGCCCTCCCATCATCCCCCAGCCCATCCCGAAAAAAGGATGAAAGGAAAGAAACTTTTTTCATTTTGCTCCCAGTTAAATAGATTATAATTGGTAAGGGACTGAGAGTGAATATAGAATACGAAGCAAAGTAGTTGATCAGTATTCCTGTCTTTACATATAAGAAAGGAGTGTAATAACTTAAAGGGAGTAACACTATTATATTTTACTTGGTAGACTTTGAAAAATATCTTATTGAAAATGCATTATGACTTTTATTAGGATCCACTTTTACCTGGATTTATTTTCTACCCCCACATACAAGGCTACTCTATGACCTGTGATTTTCTCTCTGTTTTTATTTTTCAATTTCCATCATTTATGGAATGGTCCCAAAACAGTGCCTTTGAGAAATGATTCTTTCTCTGAAGAGAGTGATTTTCAACTAGTGTGCCACAAGAAGTTTTAAAACATGCAATACCTGATTATTTAGTCAGGGTCACTCACCTCTTTCCCCTTAGATTGTTAAAAACAATAACAACGACAACAACAAACAGCCAACACAACAATAGCTGATTGGTGTGGATGAATCAAAACTATCCCTATTTTTTAATCAGATTGGCAAAAAATATATTTTTGGCATGCCACAAAATTTTAGTAATTAGTTTATATGTGTCATGAGATGAAAAGTGGAAAGTCGCTGAGTTAGATGGGTGCATCTTATGTGCCAACAATGTCATTCATATCCAGCTTATAATATTCTTTCCCCAGGAGCATATGAAAACAGCTCCTTGAGGAGAAAAGAGCTGCTCCAATTATGGGAAGACTCTGAAAGAGCCTAAGGCCAGCATTTGTGAAACCTGGTCAGAGCTCCTCTCCTCTGTGTGAAGAGCTGACTCAGATAGGAATCTGTCACAATTAAATTAGGCTTATGCAAGGTAATGTCAAGCTGGAGGGGATGCCCTGTGTGTTCACCATTGATTAGACCTGTGGAAATTCTTATTCTGAAAGGACTGCGTGCCAGGATCTTGGTGAACTCTGCATAGATGAGAAAGGAGAAGGGCTTACCCCTTTAAATGATGGTGCCACAGTGGGGACGTTAGACACAAAGCCATCTCTGTCATCTGACTACTTTGAATATCCCTAGGAATTACTTTTCTTTCATTTCCTCCCATCCTGTGTGCTGGATCATCTTCCTTGATCTACATGGGGAACCCAAATGTTTGTTTTTGTTATTAAAGGGAAAAATTTCTCAAATGTCTACCCCATCTCACCCCTATTCAGACTTGGAATGTATGGGAATGTATGCAGAATTCCTAATAACTTGAAATGGAAGGTTTTACTCCTTTGATTTTTAAGTTTAGGTTAAATGGTTGGTTAGGGCGTCCTTGACAGGCAGTGGGGTTTTGACACCAGATGATGAACAGAAGCTGATGTGTTGAAATTGCTGTGTGCTCCCTTGGGTTTGAGTGAGGCGATTGCTTGCAATAACACGGTCTACAATAACAATTCCCTCCAACTCCCACATCCCCAAAATTTGTGACTCTGCTGAAAATCTTGGATGTTCTACTTTATATGTCAGCATAGAAATCTGATATAAAAACCAGAAAAGCACTGGCCTTGAAGAAGCATTTTAAAAATATTTTTAGCAGCCCTTGCTGGTGGCACAGTGGATAAGGTGCCAGCCTGGGAACCCAAAGGTCCCTGGTTCAATTCCCAGCCAGGACACATAACCAGGTTGCAAGCCAGGTTGTAAACAAGGTTCGTAGCTGGAGGCAGGTGAAAGACAACCATACATTGATATTTCTCTCTCCTTTTCTGCCTCTCTCCCTTCTCTTCTCTCTGAAAATATTAAATAAAATCTTGTAAAAATTTTTATTAAAAATAAATAAAAAATAAAATTAAAAAAATATTTTAAATTGTGATTAAGGACATATAATAGAATTTATCTTTTTATCTATATTTATGTGCATGCTTTAGTAGGCTTAAGTATATTTGCATTGTTTTCCAACTATAGGATAAATGATTTTGGAGTGGTCCTAATGAAGAATCAAGTGGATACAATGTGCCACATAAATTGTGAACATATTGTAAAAAAATTGGGAACTGATATTAAAGTTGAATCAATGGAGAATGAGAAGAATCTACAGCATAAAGGTCATTCCAAAATAGCCCCCAATCAAATAGACACAGTAGGACCCAAAGTTTCAAAAGTAGACTGATAGGTGTTGAATCATCTGGGTATATAATCTATGTAATCTGTATATGAATTGTGAGGGGCAAAATTATACAAATAATTTACTCATCCATTTCACTTTTACTTAGTGGATAGATCAGGATTATGATGCTGTAAAACAGAACTGATATTTCTTTTTTAAATAAAAACACCAGTAACTATTTGATTGCAAAACCAAGTAATCTTAAAGTACCAAATCATGTTTTCGGACTGTTTCTTATGACATGTTAAATTCAAGTATTGGAGCAGTAGGGTCATAGAGTCCATGGCTTTCATCTGAGATTCCATGAAAGCAGGTTAATAAACAATCTCTTTGTATTTGTAAAATATTATTTTAAAATATAATAGTAGTATAACGGTTTATTTTGGGTCTGTGGCTTGGTTCTCATCAAGCTGTGCTGTATGATGAGTCCTGAATGCCTACCACTGTCGTTTTAACTCCAGGGCAAAGATGCTGAACTCTGAAATTTCTTCCTCTTAACCTCCCTAACTCTGGAAACAGCAGCCCTTAAGTTATTCTGGGTAACGTAGCAATGCACAAGGCCTGGCAGTGTGGTCAGCATTCATCCTGTATCTGCTATTAGTAATATTATCCACTTCAGCTAACATTTATTGAATGACTGGTATTTGATTTAACAGGTTGTATGTGAGGCAAAGGGTAGCTGCTGTCAAAATTCTGGTTAAGGGTTTTAATCTAAATAACTTTTACTAATTGTACCACTTTTTCTTTTTCCAGAAACACGAAGTAATGAAAGGATGGTATTATTACCCATGTGAGACTGAGAACTAACATCTTTCCTTTTGATGTGGAAGATAAAAGTTCTTGAAAACAATGGTGTAACCTAGTGGAGTTTTGAAACTCAGAACATGAGCTACTTAGTATACAGACTTGGCTCTTGCTAAGTTCTTTATTAATAATATTTACTCTTTTCTGTTAGCAGTTTCTGATAAAACATGGGCATGGAAAAGCAAGCTTCTGGGCTTCCTTTTGTAGTGGCTTAATGACATTTGCTCATAATGGTAAAATCACCAGGGCTCCTTTCTTTTGTTACTAAAAGAGAGAGAGAGAGAGAGAGAAAGAGAGAGAGAGAGAGTTGTGTGTTAAACATAACAATAGCATTCTGTTCTAAAGGGAAATTCAGATCTGAACCAACTATGTGGAATGGTTTGGTAAAGGTTAAACAAACCTTCTTTCATTCCAGTGGGACTTTAAAATAAATTTCATCTAAATTCTTGTCAGCTTCCCTGTACAGCTGTCCCTATACATCTACTGCGGGTGCTCTGAATTGCTGCTCTCCCTCTTCACAGTTTACATATGTTTGTATAAACTATTTATGTGTAGTACATAATTAGTGGCAACGTGTACAGCACTTGGTTTTTAACTACATGTACTCAGGAGTGGACTAGAAGAAAACATGGTTTAACTACATGGAATGAGTGTACTTGGATTAAGACTTGTCAGAGTCTCAACCCATTTACTTTCCAGCGGCTGTTGCTATTAAAGAGTGTTTAAAAATCTGTTTAGGTTCTTGTAGCTTGAGGTAGAGTGGTAGGAGTTGTGTTTGGTTTCTCGAGGCAGGGCAGGGTTTGGTAGTCCATTGTGTTCACCGTGCTGCAGAGTGAAATGATTGTCTAAAATCATAGAGAAGTGAGACCACTCAAATGCTTGGGAGGCTGTGGTCTTAGTTGTCATGCAGAGAAAATTAGGTAAACTTCTGGAGAGGTGGCCCGCTATTGACCTAGAATGATCAATCTTTCAAGGCCTTGATTTTGTTGGCAGAATAAATGCTTCCGTGAAGAGTGAGATCCAAGTCAGGTTGCTGGAAAACTGGAGAACATTGCTCCCTAGGAGCAAGGGGATTCTAGCTGTCAGAGTGACTGATGGCCTTGCCACACGCAAGTACTTCCTGGGAAAGCCAAGCCAAATGGTTCTACCACTGAGAGGTGAGAGGCCTGCATTCTCTGGTGGCCAGGGAGCTCAGAACCCAGCCAGGTTCATACTTGGAAAGTAGACGTCATCTCAGCCCCAGAAGAGGGGAGTCCATTTCTTAGCACTGGTATGCAGAGCTGATCTCCCTGGGGTGTTATCCTAGGAATATCTCAACACCACTCAAGAATTCCGTACAGTGTCCCTGGTGCCCATTCTTCTTGGGAATTGTTTGGCTTTCCCCTTCTCAATGTAAGTGCCATTGTGCCTCTAATGCTGTTGTGATCTCCACAGTACTGACATTTTAGACTAGATAATGTTTGTTTGGAAGGCTGTCCTGTGCTGTGCCTGATAAGATACTCACCAGCATCCCTGGCCTGTACCCACTAGATGCTAGTAGCACTTTGCTCCTCATTGTGACAATGAACAATGTAGACATTGCCAAATGTCCTCTGGGGACAAAAGAGTTCCTACTTGAGAATCACTGCTCTACTCCTATATCTTCTTGGGGTTTTTTATAAGCATTTATATTTTATCTGATAGCAGTGTTTATTGAGCACCGATTTTGTGCCAAGCAGTACATTTGGTATGTGCAATAACGATGACCATTAGAGACAGTACCTTCACATAATTAACAGTGAAGTTGGGATAAATACACTAATCAAAGATCCTTATCAAAATATAATTAAAATGATAACATATGTTATGAAGGAAAGTTTTGGGTGCCCTGAGGACACGTAACAAGGGGTTGCAGGTAGTCTTGGGATGAGAGGAATGTGCCCTGAGGAATATAGAAGCAGAGGCAGCAGTGTTTCTGTGATGTGGAATGCAGAATGAGAACAGAGTTGAACTCAGGAGCAGCAGCATGTGCAAAGAACCTGAGGCAGAGGGTGATCTGCCAAGAACCACCAAAAAACAAAAACAAAAACTCCACTGCAGCTGGAACTCTCAGTGGTTCGAGATGAGTCCAGAAAAGACGCCAGGGTAAAATGTGGCAGAAATGTCTCAACCATGTTGACAATTTGGGTCTTTAATATCCTGAAAGCATAGGGAAGGTATTGAAGTGTTTTAGCAGGGGTAGGATTTGCTCAGGTTTTAAGGGTATGACTGTCCGATTGTAGTAGGAATGCTGTGGAGGGAGGGAGAACATTGCGTCCCCTGATCAGGAGTTTGAGGCTATAGGGTACTATCCCCTCTTACACAGATGGCCAGCTCTTGACCTTTAGTGGTACCCTCATTTTTTTTTTTTTTTAATTTTAATAAGCCTTGTGTGAGTTGGATCTGTTTTGTCTCCAAAGCCTTTGGTTTGTACTCATTGAGTTCTACACATTCATTTTCTTTTTGAACCTCCTACATTTGACCGATTTTTTTACTTGTGGCTTTCGGCTTCAAAAATGATGCCAGCCAGGGTCCTAGAAAAGGGGGTGAGAGAGGATCCCAGGAAGCCACTTGATTCACCCTGGGTCCTAATTCTTCCAAAATTGCAGTGTGCAGCAGGGTTCGCAGAGATGCAGACCACAGTTCATCTCTTACGGTGAGCACAGTTGACAAGTCCTGTCCAGGTGTACTTAATAGTTATTCTCCAAAGAGAGGATCTGCCTTTGTGGTAGCACCTCCTGGGGGGTGGCAGTTCTTGTCAGGTCATCTCTGAGGCTCTGAGGGTTCTCACTTCTAGTCCATTTCTGGCTGCTTTTGGATAGTAATCTTGTCCTGGACCTAGTAAATTAGTTAGGTTAAGGTTGTTGATGCTGAAAATTGCTACATGCATGGCAGTTTCTTTGACAAATCCTTCAACTTACATCTACAGAAATGTTTAAAAATGTCTTGCCCCTTTAAGAAGTTGTCTTACATGAACATGAGGACCTCCCATGGATGCATGATTTTTGTAGCCTTGAGCTTTTCAGTTGAGATAGAGGGTAACTGATGCTCACATGCACCCCTTGACCTGTTCTTAGGAAGACGGTGGGACTTGAATCTGTAACTTGGTCTCATTAGTACCGAGCACCAGTCCAGGCTAACTTGGCACAAACTCATCAATTAATAATACATAACTTTAATGGGGAATATGGGAGAACTAAAGGAACCAAATTTGCATTTTTTGCCTTGTTGGCTAAGACACAGTTGTCAGTGATGACAATGAGAGGAGATGTCACTGACCAGTCTTCTGGATTGTCAGCAAATTTCTAGACTGCATTGCTTGACCCATGGACAAACTGTTTTAGGTCTTGGCAACCTTTATCAATGCCTATTCCTAAATAATCTGTTTCCTCCTTTATTATAATTTTAACCTCTTTCCATAGTGTGTTCATTTTCCATATGTAAAGTTGTTTTGTCATCTCTGCTCCTTTTTTAGAGGCTCACTGATTTCCTTATTTGTTGCAGAAGTGTTTTTTACCCTCATCCTCATTTGCCTGTTCCCAGCCTTAATGAGGTAAATGGGAAGCAGTATGTCCTTTTTCATTAGATTTACAGAGCAATTCTAGATTATGCTACTAACATGTGTGGGCTCCATGCTGCTGTCTCATGTTCTGGAGTAACACTTAGTCAGACAGGCAGTTCCAGAACTATCCTCTGGGACCTGTGGTCTGCTTTACCCAGAATCAGGTCTCGTCCCAGGAGTAACCTTGGACAAATTTGGAATTGAATTCTCTCCTCCCACAAGTCTTCTACAATCTTTAGGATGGTTTTATCATTTATCACATTTTTCTTCAGTGGTTCAGCTCTCCAGAAAAGAAAAACCTGATGTGTTCTTTATCTCATTTAGGTCCTTTAGCTCTGTGTACTCCTGGGCCCTCCCATGGATGGCCCCACTCCCCTCTTGTCCTAACAGTGTTACTGCTGATCTCAGCAGAAAAGGGGTGAACTGAAGGAAGTCCCCTATACTGCTTTCCTGATTCCTGATTTTACTATTCAGAATGCTCTTTTTCTTGAAGGAGACTCCTTATAAAGGAGAATGACAATTGGAATAGCCAAAAGGATGTTAACTTTTGGAAACAGGACAGAGCACAGGATCTTGACACAGTAGTAAATACGGATTTTGTCAAAACACAGCAAACAGAAAGCTGAGATCACCTTCCCCCTCAACTGTATTGTGACTCTTAACTATTGGAATGAACTCTATAAAAGACATTTGTTCTCTTTGAAACTATTTTGATTTTTCCCCCTCTTTTTCAGGAAGTTATGGAAGTTATGTCACAGAAAATGCTGTTACTTGGAAAAGATCTTTGTTGTGTTGTTTTTTTACATCTTGAACATTAGTGAATGCTAATGTGTGTACCCTGTGGTTTTTGTCACTGAGGCCCACCAGAGAAAAATTGAAATCATGCATTTCTTTGGAACATTTTCTCAGACTGCCAAGCAAAAGAACAAATTATATCCTCTCCATACATTTTTTTTCTTACCCCATGATGAATTTCTGTCTCCAGGGGGAGAAGTGATTTTTAAAAAGCTTGAACAACATGCTAATCTTTCCTTCTGATAGCTCCTGGTTGAATTACCCCTGCATTTGATGCATTTACTGATGAAATGATACTTGACATTAACCAGTGTTGTATGGAAATATTTCTAGCACCTGGGGAGAAAATAAAGGAGTGGATTCATAATACTGCCACTGTGTGGCTGAGTTGCCCATTTTTTTCTGAACCCACTGGAATTATACATGCTTCATGCTGACTGACTTTTCTCCTGAGAGATCAGTTTTCAACAACAGAAAGATTTGCACCACTGGAAAAAAGTTAGAATACATAGTATCATTACCATGAAAAAGATTGGGTTTGGGTAGTGATCTGCGTGGCCAGTTGGTAGAACCAGCTGGTTTGGGATTTTATTTTCCTTATTCAGAATGACAGAAGGTAATATCATTTCCTTGTAAGTGAAATACTCTTGTTGCTTATAAAGTCCTGCTTAGACTTGGGGTTCAAGTAGATAAGATGAATTTTCCAGAGAAGAGTAATACATAAATTTGGCTCTAGGTTTTGCATTTCACAGTATTGTTAATGTGGCCACCTGATGTTGGCAGTTGATTAAGAGAGATAAAAACTATGAAAATATATGAGTGATTATTCAACATTAATACCAGTCTGCAAAGGGTACAAGTTCCTTCTTTCTTTCTGCCATATAGAATTCCATTGTGTAAATGTACCAAAGTTTTTTGATCCAGTCATCCACCGATGGGCACTTAGGCTGTTTGCAACAACATGGATGGAACTGGAGAATATTATGCTTAGTGAAATAAGCCAGTCAGTGAAGGACAGGTATCATATGTTCTCACCCATTACGGGACAATAATGAGCAAAACTAACAACAAGCAAAACAGAACCAAGTGTATGAATACAAGGAATAGGCCTGCAGTGGTCAGGAGGAAAGGGGGAGGGGGAAGGGGGGAGGTAGAGGCAAAGAAGGGGAGCAGCTTAGACAAGAACCTAGTATAAAGGAACCATGGACATGGACAACAGGTGGGATTGACTTTGCGGGGAAAGGGTGGGTGGGGAGGGGGACAGAGAGGAGAAAAAAAGGGATGGATGTAATACAACAACAATAAAAGAAAAAAAAAAAGAAAAAAGAAAATGAAAAAAAAAAAAAAAAAAAAATACCAGTCTGCTTTTCCTGCCTATCTTTGTAGCTCATAGAACTGTGAAAATTCTTTACTTGCTTTTTTTTTAATGAGAAGAAAATAGCACAGCAAACTATGCAACAGTTGTGTCATTCAGTTGGAGCAAGGAGATGTGTTTATATGACAAGTATTAAAGCGGTTTCTTCAGGAATAACTCTCAGCTTAGTTGAAATGAGAACTTATACCTTGTGATATGGTGTAGGAGGAAGAATAATGAGCTAGTGTCAAGAATCCTTGGACTACACCCCACACTCAAAGCTTTCCAGACAAGTGTTTGAACTGCCTGGGGCACAGGATCTAGCTTGGACTCCGTTGGTGTTTTCCCAGCTGTATTTCACAAAATATGCCTTTCTTCTCCTGCAAGTGGCTATACAGTATATGTTAGGTGAGGAGGAGGGAGAGAGATTCATTATCAAATAGGCTTTAGAAACTGTGCATATTTTATCCCTTGGGATCACAATTTATGTACGCTGTACATGAAACAAGTGTTTACTGAGTCTTGACTGGGTACCAGAAAATGTTATAGACTGTTTCATCGTCAGATTAACAAAGTGGGGTTAATTATTAGAGATGACCAAGGATGGGAAATGGGGAGGGTTTATTTTGAAACATAATGGAGGCTCGGAGAAGTTGTAAATTATGTAATCTGTTCACGTTTGCTTAACCAGCGTTTCCTAAACTGTTATTTTTTAGTTGTATACCTACCCAATCACATCTCATAAAATAATGTGTCACGGAAATAGGAAATCATGTGCTATGGGGAATGGTGGACTATCTATTTCCTCAGGGTCTCTCTGAGTTTTATGATTATAATTCCAGATTTATCTGATGCTCATTTTCATCCTCTCCCTAGAGCATGTTGTGGAGGGTGTATGCTGATTAGATAGGTTTCACTAACTGAAAATGGATTGAGTTTTGGCCTTTCAAGGGTACTATTAGAAGAACTAAGGAAGCTTATCATCCAATTTGTAATCTAAAACCATCCATAATTAAGTTAAATACAAGGAAGGAAGGGCTATCAGAGAGGTGCATATAAAAAACAGACAAAGTTTAGAGCAGTGGCTCTCACAGTGTGGCCATTCCAGGACCAGTATCTACTGGGGACTGTTGGAGTGGTCAATTCTTGACCCCTTCCTTGATCAGCAGATCTAGAAACTGTGAACTTTAACAAGTCTTCCATGATTCTCATGCTCCCTAAGGTCTGAGAATCACAGCTAGAGAAATAGAGCTCACACTTGGATGGGGAATAGGTGGTATTTTAAGTCTTAAAAGAGGAATAAAACTTGTAGACATGAGCAGTAGACCTATATTCGTAAGGTAAGCAATAGCAATGAGTCAAAATCACAGTAGAGATCTGAGGGCCAATTTTAGTGTTTTTTTTTTGTTTTTTGTTTTTATACCAGCAAGTTATGTGACCTTGTCCAAATCACTTAACCTTTCTCAGTCTGTTCCCTCACCTTTAAAACTAGAGTGTTGGGCTAGACAATTTTATGATGTTTTTTATTGTAAAACTCAATTAGTTTATATGGCTCTGGTACAGTATATCATGACGTAAGCTGAATAACCACATGACATGAATTATTTGTGACCCAAATGCCTAGTACATTATCCTGTATACGCTTTAGCTACGATGGTTTATATTAAGAAAAACGACATCGTAAACATTTTTTCTTCTTCTCAAGCAGCCATTAGCATCAGCCAGAGAGTAAAACTTTACTCCCTAGTGTGTCATACAGACAGCATATAACTGATTTCAGGAGCAAGGACTCAGAACATAAAGTAGTGTCACGAGAATGGTAATTTGAACAGTATCAGAATAAGCTGCTCTCGAAGATACGGCTTAGCCATGTCTGGCTGTTCTGGGACTCATCACAGGAACTCCTGCTAGAACTCCTCTGGAATTAAATGCCAGATCTGAGGAGCAGCTTCTTAATGCAGCTACAGTTTCCTAAGTTGGAAAGTGTACATGTGGGAGTTGGAATAAATTGCAGAGCTGTGGCAGTAGCCCTTGGCCCATGTCACCCTGTACAGATGCCTCTGTGGCACTGACCCTGACCCATAGCATACGGTCTGGAGAATTGGAGTGGCTTTTACATAAAGGATGGGCTACCTGGTAGATCATCTCACTCTGGACCCTTTATTCTTAACCCAGTTTTTACTTGCTTTCCAATTTGTATCCCTTCTTCTGAACACCCTAATAATGAAATACCAATGGATATTTATGGAACCTGTACTATGTGCCAGACATGATTCCAAGCCTATTTACATGGCAGGAGGAACTCCTATAATCCCTATTTTAAAGATAAGGAAACTGAGACTTAAAAATCCTTGAAAGTGATACCCCATGGTCACCCAGCCAGGTAAGGACTGGATTCAAGTCCAGTTTCTCTGACTTTTGAGTATAATACAGTAATCCTTTGTTTTTACTTTGTTTTAGTAAAGAAAAGACATCCTTTCCTTTACCTTTGATGTGGCTTTTTCTATTGGAAAAGAAAATGCCAGAGTATGTTGTAGATTTCCGTTCCTATCTTGTGACTCACAAATTTTGTCTTTTCTAAGTTTATATTAATAGATAGCAATTATATAATTACCACATGCCACACAACTGTTTTAAGTGCTCCATATTTATTAACTCAAATTCTGGTTGGCAGGAACTTTTTTCCCCTTGTGATAGAAGAAGGAGCTGAGGCACAGAGAGGTTAAGTAACTTGCCCAAGGTTACACAACAAAAAATGGCGGAGCTGGGACCCAAACCCAACCAGCCTGGACATCCAAGTGTGTCTTCTGGACCCACTGTACACAGAGCTTTTGTGTAGGGCTCACCTGAGTGGTAGCCGACTTCCACCGCTGCTTGATCATGAGGGGTGTTTGTAAACCCAAGGCCTTCGTACATCTGCTTTGTTCTTTATTGTACAATCTCTCAGCACCTTTCCCCAGTACCATGTCTGTCTAGCTAACAAAATCCTTTCAAATTATACAAGATAAGAAGAGATGGAGTAAAAAGTAGAACATTTTCCTAAGGTGCCATTTTTACTGTTCAAAAATCTCAGCTATTTAAACAGGTTAGTTGGATGATGGCGGAAGCTGGCCTCACAGGTTAGGAAGCAGGCAGGGGCACCCTGCTGAGTCAAGGCACTCCCAGAGAGGCCGCCTTTGGGAGAGTTCTTCCCTGCCCCTGAGGTCCCTGGTGTTTATTCATCCCAGGAAGGAAAATCTGCTCGCCTTTCCGTGCTAAGATTCACTCTGAGTGGGTAGGGTGGGACCGGGAGGCACGTTGAACTGCCTCTGGAAAATAGATGTCTCCAAGATTGATAGATGGCTTGAGGATCTCTTTGGAGATTGTATCAAAAATTATTGGTTATGTTACTAAGTCATAGCAAATAGACTCTGAGGTTGGGAACTAAGTGCTTCCTTTAAAATAATCCAGAAGCAGTAGAATAAATCAATGTGCACAGCAGCTAAAATGCTGTAATCATCAGGTTGGCTTCACAAAGAGCTTGGCTTTAATGTGGAAAAAGCTGTACTGTGTTTTTGTTACTTTTTTTTTTTTTTTTAACATCTTAACAGTTATCATGGCATTCTAAAAAAAAAAAGGAAGCAAAAAAAAATATTTTAGTGTTTCAGTGAAAACAAGCAAACAAACAAAAATCCTGCAAGGCTTTTAAATTAATTTATACCAGATAGGTTTTTATTCTTTTCTCTTTTTTTTTTTCCCAAAAATAAAAGTATGAAAACTTCATGAAATGTGTTGGTTTTGAGAGCTGAGTCCTGCTCAGTTTTTTGTTTTGTCTTTTTCAGTTTTAATATACAACAATACTGTTCCATGTCAGTTTGGTTTGAAGTTGTTTCTATTTTCATTTAAGACTGCTGATTTTGCTTTATTTGAAAACAAATTCCAGCAGTGTATCTTGCTGAAAGAAAAACTTAGTATGCAAAGTACCAATTTTGGAACTGTTAAATTGAATAATGTGTTCTCATATTATGATGGCATTCTTTCTTTGAAGGATTCACCAGAAGGGTTGTAAAATTAACTGTCCCCTTTGGGCATTTAAACGTTTACTTATACACAGTTAGCTACTTAGAGAGAAGGAGTAGCACCAGGGAGAGTAATAAGGTGTCAGAAAATGACAATCACTGCAAAATGGTGGTAAACCACAGCTTTCAGATTGTTACATAACTCAGAAAAGTAATTCAATTAACACACATTTGTATTTGGTACCAGCTTGGAACCTAGGATATCTAAGACCTGGTGTTATAAAGAAATCACTTCCTCTTTATAGGCCTGAGTTCCTTTATCTGTAAACTCAGGAGATTGGGCCAGTTGGCCTTTAAGGCTCATTTAAGTCTGCCACATTTCTTGATTCTGTTTTCCGAAGAATGTGCTTATTTTGGGGATTTGGAAAGTGAATCCAGTAAAGGCTTTTGAATCTCTGGTTACATCTGGACCTTAATGCTCTGATCGGCAAGCTGGTGTGGTGTGCGCCTTGTCTGTGGCAAGTGCTGGCCTGAGGGCTGGGAACAGGATGAGAACAAATGCAGTTCCTTCCCTCAGGTTGGGTGTAGGGTGGTGATGGGCTGGGGGATGTGAACAGACTAAAAAAATTCATTTGAGCTGAGTTTATTGCTGGGGCCATCTTCTTCCCTGATGACCACGGATTCCAGACTCCTTGAGCAAAGTGTCAGCAAAGCTGTTCTCACAGGCAGTGCCGTTGGCGTAGAATAGTGAGTAGGAAATGAGGCAGGCTGAATTTGTATTTCCCTGGAGATGCTGGGAGTGATCCCCATTTTCTGCTTGGAGAGAGCATACATGGCCTTTGGTCATTCCCTTATGAGAAACATGTCTCATTCCACTATGTTCATAGTGAACCTAAAAATACCCCTCTACTCTGGAGCATTCTCAGATGATGAATGAAAGTCTATTGAGGCATAGGCATATTATTAAAGCTTCTGCTGGTTTAAATCTGTGATCCCTACAGAGGGTCTCTTCGCATTTCTGTATGCCCCTATTTCAGTTGTGTGCTCCACGAGAGGCATCCCCCATTGCACTGGTCCCATTCTGCTGTGTGGGATATTTGAATCTACTATATCTCAGCTACTGCTCACGCACTTAGCACCTGAGGCATGTCCTAAGGACGGACAGCAGAGAAATTTCATATGAAATTAATTCTTTTATAAAAAGTATCCCATCTTTCTGCTTTTCAGTTTTAGTATCTACTCTGCTTATGCTATATTAAACTGTATTCTTCCTACCGGCCTGCTTAGTGTTTCTTAGATATTAACACAGATGAGAACAGCAAGATGTACTTTTATCCCCAGTTGGAACCAGGGAAAGACATGCCTGGAATTGTGCTTTATGAGTCTCTTGAAGGGCAAGAGTTGGGTAGAAAAATAGATACCTTGTTTGGTGTGGAGAGAGCCTGAGTTCCAATTCGGCCTCAGCTACGGGGAAAATGAGATTTGATGGGCTCGCCTATAGAAAGGGTATAAATAATGACATGTGCCTTGTCAACCCTGGATTAGAAAGCATTTTGTACATCAGTTCTTCTGTTATTCCTGGTTTCACTTTCCAAGGTGCTAGTTACCCAGAGTTAACCTCAGTTCAAAAATATTACATGGAAAATTCCAAAAGTAAGCAATTCATAACTTTTAAATTGTGTGCAGTTCTGAGTAGCTTGATGAAACCTCATGCCATCCTGCCCTGGATGTGAATCACCTTTGTCCGGGTTATCTATGCTGTGTGTGCTCCTGACTCTTGGTCTGGGATAGTAGCTGCCATCCATCTTGATTAAAAAATCAACTGTCATGGCATCTCAGTGTTCAAGTAACCCTCATTTTGATTAATAATGGCCCCCAAAAGTAAGAGTAGTGATACTGGCAATTTGGATACGCCAAAGAGAAGCCATAAAGCGCTTCCTTTAACTGAGAAGGTAAGTATGTAAGTATATATGTATGTATCTATGATACAGAGACCTGATTAAGATCACTGGGGTCAAGTAGCAGGGCTGTAGGAGGAGGTTGCTGAGGCCGTGGAGGGCAGTCTAGGGCGGGGTGGGCTGGGAAGTTGGTGCCTCCAGAGCCAGTGGAAATACAGAGGCTGGCTCTTTGGCTTATGAGCTTTTCAGGCTTCTGGGCAGGCTCTCTCTCAGGCTCTGACTCTGGCTCCCAAGTTTGCTCTCAAGTTCGTTCTCAGGCCCTTCTTCTTTGAGGATGCCTGGGGGATGGTGTTGCAACTGCCTGCATTTCCCTACACAGGCTCGTTTGGGTGAGAAGGAACTCCGTCCGGGCACAGGATGGGGCTGGCCTGGCAGAGGGTGGCGGGTTTACTCCATGGGTGTTCTAGAGGGAACAGGCTCTGGGGCAGAAGCCAGCCATTCTTCCAAAACTGTGTAGCTTTTATGTATTATGTTGTTTTGGTTTGTAAACCAACCCTACAGAAACTCTGGGGGAAAAAATAGGAAAACCCAGCTGTTAGAATTTAGCTTTCATTGATAGGCTTAAGTGATTAAAGCTGTGACTTGATAAGCTTAAGTGACTGCTTTTAAATAAAGACTCTTTTCCTTTACCACTAAACCTTCGCCTCTAGAATTTTACCTATAGGGTGGCAGTATGCAGCTGGACCCCAACTTGCTATTAGGTAACATACATAGGAAAAAACATTGTGTATATAAGGTTTTGTACTACTTGTGGTTTCAGGCATTCACTGGGAAGTCTTAGAAGGTATCTCCTTTGGATAAAGGTAGACTACTGCAAACTACAAAATATTGTATAATTTTTTTTAAAGTTTTAATTCTGTAAGATGTTTTTTAGTGTGTAGTCAATAATTGGAACTAGTTTAAAACCATAAAGACTGAATAGAGAAGCTGTGTGGGTTTCATGCTTTTCCATCAATGATAAATGTTGAGTAGTGCAATAGAATTAAATTCTGACATCTAGGGGGCTTTATTTCATTCTTGTTACAAATAATTTAAAGAGAAAGTGTGATAAAAAAAAAAAAAAAAAAAAAGCACAGCTTTTACAGTAAGAAAGACCAGGGTTTGAGCCCCACCCGACCCCTGCTGTTCACCAGTGACATCTGTTGAGCAGGACAGTGTTCCAACCAAATAGGTTACCTTCTTTTTTAGTTTTCTCACATGTAATTTGGTAAAATAGTACCTATTGGTTAGGGCTGTTGCAAGGATTAAATATAACAAAGTGGGAAAATACCTGACACAATGAGTAGCTCAGAGAGTGCAAAAGGATCCATGTCCCATTTCTAATTTTCTCCACATTCTTCATGGAGAAGAAAGGACATGTGAGGTCTGGCAGAGTACCTACACTCAGTGGAAGGACTGGGGGATTCTAAAAACCTGAGTCATTGGGGAGTAAACAGAGTTATTAGCTCTTCCTTTTTAAACAGCCCTTTTCCCCAAACTTCTATTTTATGTACTTGACAGATCTCAAAATGAAAATTTTTTTTCTTTTTCTTTTTTTATAATTTAATTTTATCGTTGTTGTATTATATCCATCCCCTTTCTAGTCCCCTGTCCCTTTCCCCACCCACCCACTCCCCGACAAAATCAATCCCACTTGCTGTCCATGTCCATGGTTCTTCCATACTAGGTTCTTGGCTAAACTACTCCCCTTCTTTGCCTCTTCCTACCCCAGGAAAATATTTTTATCTTTTAATATATGTAGTAATAAAACCTTGGTGGCTGTGGAAATTTAATAGACTGATAAAATAATTGAAAGTAATTTATTAAATTACTTTTTTAAAATAAATTTAATTTTATTATTGTTGTATTACATCCATCCCCTTTTCACTCCCCTCTGTCCCCTTCCCCACCCACCTACTCCCCCACAAAGTCTTAAATTACTTTTAAGAAAACTTTTCATGTAATTCTTTAATTTTTTCCCTCCGCAAAATATTTTGTACCTTTCTTATTCCGAGTAGCACAGTCTGCTCATTAGTATTACTTAGATGGTGCAGCTTCTTAGGGAGGTCCTTCCTGCTTTGTTACCTGATGCTTTGTTCATTTTCATTGTGTTGGATTCTGCATGAATCTTGATCAATTTAAAAGTCAGCACAACAAAAGAGGGTATATCTTGGGTGCATTTCTTTAAAAGATAATAATTATAAATTATGTAATCATTAAAGAATAATGTTAATTGAAAAAATATTTTAAAAATAAGCCCTGGCTGGTGGCACAATGGATCAGGTACTGGCCTGTGAAACCCAAAGGTCCCTGGTTCGATTCCCAGCCAGGTCACATAACCAGGTTGCAAGCCAGGTCTCCAGCCAGGTCCCCAGCTGGACGCAGGTGAAAGGCAACCATACACTGATGTTTCTCTCCTTCTCTGCCTTTCTCCCTTCCCCTCTCTCTGGAAATAATGAATAAAATCTTTTAAAAAAATTTTAAAAAAGGAAAACAAAAATAAAAAAAAATGAACATATGTCCCCAAATCCCATTATAGTTCATCCTTTTTTACAGTTAATCCTTTTTAAGCATAAGAATTCAGTTGTACATTAGATGTTTAAATAATAATAGCATCCTATCACATGTACTGTTTTATGATCATTTTCCCTTAGCATTATATTTTTATTATATCTTAAAATACACATTTTTTAAAAGATTTTATTTATTATTTTTAGAGAGAGGGGAAGGGAGAGAGGCAGAGAGCTAGAGAAACGTCAATGTATGGTTGCCTTTCACCTGCTTCCAGCTACGTATCTGGCTGAAACCTGGCTTGCAACCTGGTTGTGTTTCCCTGGCTGGGAATCAAACTAAAAATATACATCTTTTTAAATACTTATTTTTAGTTGCTCCATAGTATTTCACTTTATGAATGTGCCCAAAATTACTTGATTCTCTATTGATGAACAATTAGTAGCTTTTCAATTTTATTGTATTTTAAACTGAGCTATAAGTATACACTTGTATTATTATTTCCATAGGATAACTGCCTAGAAATTTTTCTAAATCAAAGGTAAATGCACTTTTTAAGGCTTCCAGCACATATTTCTAAATTGACCTTCAGAATACAAGAAATCTTTTACCAATGATTAAGTTCATCAGCAGTGCCACTGAAAAATAATCAAACAAGTTGAAGTTAAATCCTAATGATTTTGAATTCCATGTCATATTGTAGTGGTATTCATGTTTTAGTAAAAAATAAATTATAATAAAAATCTTTAACAGAGCTGTTTCACAACAGTTATTTCCTATTCCTTCTCCCACTTTCCTCTAGTTAATTTATCTTTTCTTTCTTTTTCCCCCTCCAGGATGGAAGTATGATGTGATGGATATAACTATGGGACACTGTGTGGGGACACGGCCCCCTCCCTCTTGCCTCATCCTCCTGCTTCTCAAGCTCTTGGCCACTGTCTCCCAGGGGCTGCCAGGGACTGGGCCCCTGGGCTTCCACTTCACACATTCCACTTACAATGCTACAGTGTACGAGAACTCAGCGGCAAGGACCTACGTTAACAGTCAGAGTAGAATGGGCATCACCTTAATTGATCTGTCCTGGGATATCAAATACAGAATAGTATCTGGAGATGAGGAAGGCTTTTTCAAAGCAGAGGAGGTCATCATTGCAGATTTCTGTTTTCTCAGAATAAGAACTAAAGGTGGCAATTCTGCCATACTGAACAGAGAAATTCAGGACAATTATTTATTGATAATAAAAGGTTCTGTCAGAGGAGAGGATTTGGAAGCATGGACCAAAGTGAATATTCAGGTTTTAGACATGAATGACCTGAGACCCTTATTTTCCCCCACAACATACTCTGTTACAATAGCAGAAAGCACACCGTTAAGGACTAGTGTCGCTCAGGTGACAGCAACCGATGCAGATATTGGTTCCAATGGAGAATTCTACTATTACTTTAAAAACAAAGTTGATCTCTTTTCAGTTCACCCCACAAGTGGCGTCATCTCTTTAAGCGGACGACTAAATTATGATGAAAAGAATAGGTATGACCTGGAAATTCTGGCTGTGGACCGAGGGATGAAACTCTATGGAAACAATGGAGTGAGCAGTACCGCAAAGCTTTATGTTCACATTGAACGAATAAATGAACATGCCCCAACTATCCATGTAGTCACTCATATCCCTTTCTCCCTGGACAAAGAACCAACATATGCGATAGTAACTGTTGATGACCTGGATGAGGGGGCCAATGGAGAGATTGAGTCTGTTTCCATTGTGGCTGGTGATCCTTTAGATCAGTTCTTTTTGACTAAGGAAGGAAAGTGGATAAATGCATATAAGATTAAGGAGAGAAAGCAGGTCGACTGGGAGAACTTTCCATATGGCTACAATCTCACCCTTCAAGCAAAAGACAAGGGGTCACCTCAGAAATTTTCTGCCATAAAGATAGTCCATATCGCCAACCCCAAAAGAGACACTGTCCCAATTCGATTTGATAAAGAAATGTATGATGCGAGCATTAGTGAATTTTCCCCTCCTGGTGTTGTGGTTGCTATAGTAAAATTAAGTCCGGAACCACTAGATGTAGAATATAAAATATCTCCAGGTGAGGATGCACCATACTTCAGAATTAATCCTCGGTCAGGTGTGATTGTCACAGCACAGTCACTGAATACCATTAAGAAGGAAGTTTATAAACTGGTGGTGACAAACAAGGAAGGAGATTTAGAAGCACAAGTCACCATTGGCATAGAAGATGCAAATGACCACACCCCAGAATTTCAGCAGCCAGTGTATGATGCTTTTGTGAATGAAAGTGTGCCGGTGGGAACAAGTATTCTGATGGTTTCAGCTTCTGACAAAGATAAAGGAGAAAATGGGTACATCACCTATAGTATCGCCAGCCTGAACATGTTGCCATTTGCCGTTAATCAGTTTACAGGTATTATTAGCACAACTGAAGAACTGGATTTTGAATCCTGTCCAGAAACGTACAGGTTTGTTGTCAGAGCCTCTGACTGGGGCTCCCCATACCGCCATGAAAGTGAGGTCAATGTGACTATTCGAATTGGAAATGTCAATGACAACATCCCTCTTTTTGAAAAAGTGGCTTGCCAGGGAGTTATTTCATATGACTTTCCAGTTGGAGGTCACATCACAGCTGTCTCGGCGATCGATATTGATGAACTTGAACTTGTAAAGTACAAAATCATCTCTGGAAATGACCTTGGGTTCTTTTATTTAAACCCAGACTCTGGTGTTTTACAACTTAAAAAGTCACTGATGAGTTCTGGCATTAAAAATGGCCAGTTTGCCCTCAGGATTACCGCAACGGATGGAGAAAATTTTGCAGATCCCATGTCTGTTAACATTTCAGTCCTGCATGGGAAGGTGTCTTCGAAGAGCTTCAGTTGCAGAGAAACACGTGTGGCTCAAAAGCTGGCGGAGAAACTACTCATGAAGGCAAAAGCAAACGGGAAACTGAACGTGGAAGATGGATTTCTTGACTTTTACTCAGTGAATAGGCAAGGACCACATTTTGACAAGTCATTTCCTTCTGATGTGGCTGTGAAGGAGGACCTCCCAGTTGGTGCCAACATCCTGAAGATTAAAGCCTATGATGCTGACTCTGGCTTCAATGGAAAGGTGCTATTTACAATATCTGATGGCAATACGGATAGTTGCTTTAATATTGATATGGAGACTGGGCAACTTCAAGTCCTTATGCCCATGGATCGAGAGCACACTGACCTTTACCTCCTTAATATCACCATCTATGATTTAGGTAAGCCACAGAAATCTTCATGGAGGTTGCTGACCATCAATGTGGAGGATGCTAATGACAACAGCCCAATTTTTCTTCAGGACAGTTACGCAGTTAACATTCTTGAAAGCTCAAGTATCGGTACTGAGATTATTCAAGTGGAAGCCAGAGACAAAGACTTGGGTTCCAATGGTGAAGTGACTTATTCAGTCTTGACAGATACACAGCAGTTTGCCATCAATAGCTCAACTGGAATCGTTTATGTAGCTGATCAGTTAGACCGGGAATCTAAAGCAAACTACTCATTAAAAATAGAAGCCAGAGACAGGGCAGAAAGTGGCCAGCAGCTCTTTTCGGTCATCACTCTTAAGGTTTTTTTGGATGATGTCAATGACTGCTCCCCAGCTTTCATTCCCAGTAGCTACAGCGTGAAGGTTCTTGAAGATCTTCCCATTGGCACGGTTATCGCTTGGCTGGAAACCCACGATCCAGATCTTGGACTGGGGGGTCAAGTGCGTTATTCTTTGGTCAATGACTATAATGGGAGATTTGAAATAGATAAAGCAAGTGGTGCCATTCGCTTGAGCAAAGAGCTGGACTATGAAAAGCAGCAGTTCTATAACCTCACAGTGCGGGCTAAAGACAAAGGGCGGCCTGTCTCCCTGTCATCTGTTTCCTTTGTTGAAGTGGAAGTGGTGGATGTCAATGAAAACCTCCATACCCCCTATTTCCCAGACTTTGCTGTTGTTGGATCTGTAAAAGAAAACTCACGTATTGGGACAAGTGTGCTGCAGGTGACTGCCCGAGATGAGGACTCAGGGAGGGATGGAGAGATCCAGTACTCCATCAGGGATGGCAGTGGTCTTGGAAGGTTCAATATAGATGACGAGAGTGGTAAGTTTAATCTCTTGTACCAGGGGTGTAGTTTCACCTCTCACAAATCAACATTGGAAAAGTAAACGGATATCCTCACACACTAAAGTAGAGTGACAAATGAGGCTGCATTTGGTGTAGAGGTGACACAATAAAAGCTTTTTCTTAGAATGTGTTGGTTTGTAAGACCTGTTTATACAGTAATAGCCATCATTTCCAGTAGGAATCCTTATGGTCTTGTTTTGCTTGTTTAGCACTAGGACCAGGTTATCTTTTTGATAACTGTTAAGTGATTTTCACCTCTGTTGATTGCACTTTTGACTTTCACTAAATTAAGGGTCCTAATAAAATAAATTGCATTGGAATTGGCTTTAAATTAAAAGTGTGAAATGGATTTTCAAATGGATCTATGTACTAATCTTTCCCTACATGGTAATACTTTGCTGAAGCAATACTGAATCAGTTGCTTACTCTTTCATGTTTCATGGGCACATGTGGCCCTTGAACCACCGGCATTTGCTCTGCATATGCCCATTAGTATATAGAGGCATGTGTCTACAAATGTTTTTATGATAGACTAGAGCAAGCATGTTGTGGATTTTTAAAAATGGATTTTTTAAACATTTTATTTGTAAGAATTGATTTTTTAGTATTTTAAAATATGGGCTAAATTTACCAAATATTATTATTATTATCCCCTATGCATTTATTTACTCACCCTCATTGATACAAATATGTGTCTTTTTACTATTCTTGTTATTTTTATTATTAGTCCTTAAGTGTACATGTGCCTTGATGTGTGCATATATGTATATGTTTCTTGATTATCACCATGCATTTCTCTAGTCTACTGTAGATTGCAGGCATTTCAAGAAAGGGGCTGTGCCTTTATTTTCGTGTAAGTGATGATATTATGCTTTGCAGCCTTCAGGACATATTATATATATTAAATCATTTTTAACAATACTTAAATGATGTTTTTTCCTTATAATGATGATGGTCATTAAAACAGTGAGTGTGAAGGTCCATTATAGGGATACTAACTATACATCAGTAATACTATGAAAAGGATTAGATAAATTGTATTAAATATTGGAGAGAAGTTACAAAATATGTATCCTCACAGATTCAAACTAATTTGTGGATACATGGGCTCTAATATGGACAGTGTAAATGATAAAATTCCTCTCCATAGCTGTAATAAAGGAAAAGGTAAATGTCAAGAAAATTAGGTTCTGATTCAGCCATCTTCCCTGTTTTAGTGTATATAACTGGCTATTCGATTTGACTGTATTTCCACCTTTAAAGTACAGAATGAGAAAGAGAAGTAACTTACATTGACTGTCTACTCTGTGCTAATAATTCACTACTAATACAAATGACTTTGAATACTTACAATGGGCAGCACATTGTATGAAGGGCTTTATATATCTTACTTATTTCTCCTAATAGCCCTGTGAGTAGAACTAACAATGAATTCATGAACTGACATTCAGAGAAGGAATGTAACTTGGAGCCTAGTTTCAAACTTAGCTGTGAGTACTGCAGTATGCTATGTACTGTATGCTGTCTGCCATCTAAAGATAAGTGCAGGCTTCCTTGCGTATTCCTCAATACACTTGAATTTGATATCGATCTATAAGGCGTAAGGCAGTAAAGTGTTAAATAAGTTTTAAATGCTTAAATCCTGGGTTCATTGGCTGATGACATAGGTCATTAATCACCTTTCCTTGTTCCTTAGAGTCCCTTCACTTGTGTGGCTCTCCAGTTAGAGAAGCTTACCTTTGGGACTCAGGTGGATGTGGGTAGGTAGGTCAGCAGGAAGGTGTTGGAATGAATCATTAACCACTGCTACCTAGGTGACTACATTAAACCACATTGAATGGCTTTATTAGGAAGTTTCATCTTGGTGTAGCTTGATGCAGGGAAAAACTGGATCAGTTTGGTGAGAGTGGCCTAGATTTTCCCCATTTTATACTCATTTTGGGCATTACTTCAGAAAAATGTGTGCTTAGTTTCATCTGATGATATAGCTGCCCTTATAATTCTCCAAGAGTTTGATATCCTTTACTTCTGTTGAGAATGCAATTCGCTATTCTACATTTGTTCTGTTAGATTCTGGAATGCAGAAAATAAATTTTGTCACAGATAATAATAATGCCATTTACATTTTGACATTGCTCCATGAATTAAAAGGCTTTTATAAAAACCACAATCCTTGGAGTTGTGTCAGGTCACATCCCCACAAAAGGAAATAGATGAACCTAGAACCCACCTCTCCTCAGTCATAATTCAATGTTCTCTCTTGCTCTTTTTTAATTTTTTTTGCATTCATTACATATGCTTCTGATTTACTTTCCCAGAGGTTTTTTAATGTTTACAATTATAGTGTCCTTTTTCACCTTTCCTTTTGTTTTCTTCTCTCAGAAAGTAAACTTGTAGTTTTAAAAAAATATTTTAGAAAAAAATGGTTTAGACCTGATGTTGAAACTTTTAAATAAATTTTAGAATTTTCATATAATAATATTCATAATCACCTTACTTCCACCCCTCTCAGCTCTAGGAGATTTTAACAGCCAAGCCCAAGAAGCTGATGAGGAATACTTGCCAACACTGGTGCCAGGGAGATGCTAGAGTTAAGAGGACATTTGGCCAATGTCTGCCCAACAAGAGAAGTTATCACCATGCTGCTGTTGAGTTTATGCTACTATTGAATGGTCCATCAGCTCTTGACTGCCCAGTGTTAAAATCGTGGCTTGAGCGGCTGGCAGAGCAAACAGCTATTTATCCTTGCAGCTGTTACTGAGTCTCAAGTTCAGACTCTGTTGTCTTCATTTGACCCTTGGGCGTAGACTGTCCTCAACTTGTTTGGATTTTTGTCTTTCAAGAAACTTGAAGTCATCTGCCAAAGGTTACTTAATAGCTCAAGTTGTTTAGTGGTTCACAAACTTAGGAGTGCACATGAATCAGCTGCAGAGTTTGTTAGCAATACAGATTCCCAGGGTCAGGTCCCTGATATTCCTATTCAGTAGATGTGAGGTAGGAGCCCAGGAATCTTCATTTAAGCCAAGTGTTTTGCATGTAGTTTGGAAACACTCCTCTAAATTTACTTGGGCTCTTCAGTCAGTGTCTACCAGATTTTATCTTTTCTGTAAAGTCTGTTTCCTTATTCTTTTTTTTTTTTTTAATTTTATTATTGTTGTATTACATCCATCCCCTTTTTGCTCCCCTCTGTCCCCCCACCCACCCACCCTGTTTCTTTATTCTTTTGAGAGGCAGGGAATTAAGCTCGTATTTTAGATACATTTCTTTATTAGTCCAGTTTTATAATCCAAATAAATCTTCTATTATTCATCAACAGTGGTAGTTTTCTGAACGCCTATTCGGTGGATCAAAATCTATTTTTGGGCTTCAGTAATTGTGTACTCCTGTTTTGTGAAACTGGATATTCTGGGATTAGTTGACCCATTTAGTAGTTTTATGTACTTAACATTTCTGGAACTCAGTGAACAAAACCACACCTTTGCAATTCTTTACCATACACGGGCAATTAATAAATGTTTAATAATGTTCATAATAAATGGATTAACTGTAGGGTCCAAGCACAATGGATTTGATCACAATTTCAATCACTAGTCTGGAGGACGCAATGTAATCATCGTTTCCTTCACTAAGAATGCAATCTTATTCTTTGACACAAAAGGTAGTCACATTCTTGAAAACTCAAGTTTTAGATAGCTTAGAAAGAGCACATTGTCTAATTTAAACTGTTATTTTTTCTTTTTTTTTTCCTAAAATTTTATTTATTATTATTTTCAGAGCAAAGGGCAGGAAGGGAGGAAGAAAGAGAGAGAAGCATCAATGTATGGTTGCCTTTCACCTGCTTCCAGCTAAGGATCAGGCTGCAGACATGGCTTACAACCTGGTTATGTGCCCTGACTGGGGAATCAAACCAGCAACCTTTGGGTTTGCAGGTTGGTGCCAATCTACTGAGCCACCAGCCAGGGCTTTAACTGTTATTTTCTATTGGATGCTTGTGTAAGCTGCAAGCCTAAGCAATGGTTTCACCATTTTATCTATTTGAGGTTAAAGAAATACTTAACTTGGAATAAATAATTTCTAGTTCAGGATGTTAATCATGAATAATTAGGAAGATATTTTTGTCATCCATTATGACTGTAATTATATATTCATTTTGCATTCATCAAGTATTTATTTTAGCCAGGCACTGTGCTAGCTGCATTGTGGATACTATTTCTAATTGCCGTGGTAGTTCAGCAAGGTAGAGTTTAACGATGCTCGCTCAGCTAGGGTCATGCACCTGGAAGTCACCAGAGGTAACTCCAGAAATGGACTCCAAATATCACATTAATCCCATTCTTTCCACTCTGTTATGCCAGAATAATCTTGTCAAGCATATGTATTAGTTACATTTTTCTGCATAACAAACAGATACAAAATTTCAGTGGCTTGTTGAAACAGACAGTTTTTTCTTGCTCCTGAGCCTGGGGAAACAGTTGAAGCAGCACTGTTGCAGGCGATGAATTGAGTTCTGACATGTGTCACGTGCCTTCCCATTGCAGGATGCATGCTGAAGGAGTATACAAATTGTCTGAGATCTGATGCTCCCAAACGGAAGGTGGGAAATGCCAGAGGGCTGCTGGAAGCTTGCAATGCTTCTTAAATCCCCTGCTCAAAACTGGCCCACATTCTGTTAGCCAAAGCAGGTCACTGGCCAAGCTCAGCACTGATGTGGGGAAGGGGAGAGAAGTATTCTTCTCTTACAGAGGGAGGGAGAGAAATGAATAACTACTTAATAATAATACAGCCTGACATAGCATATGACACCTCTCACTATGCTCTATAGAGTCTAAAATTAATTGGGTGCTACCTATGTGGAAGGCACTAGGACAACCATTAGTGACACATACAGCTGCTGGTGTCTAGTGAGAAATTTCCCAGACTCTCTGAGAGGTCAGAATGCCCCGTGGGTGATGATGCTTGTGGTGATGGCAGTCGTGGATAACAGCGACTAGGTGCCATCTCTGTGGCAAGTTCTGTACAAATGCTTTATACAGATGGTCTCATTCGTTTGTCCCACGGGGTAGGGACAGTTGTTTTCTTATTTTTATACCTGTGGTATTTGCAAAGGAAAAACTGAGGTGTACCACACACACATATGCATTTAATTTACCTTTTTTTATATTGAGGTTCTAGCCAACATTTCTCCAACTTATGTGAGCGTAGAATGCTGTCTTTTTATTTTTATTTTAAAGATTTTATTTATTATTTTCCAGAGAGAGGGAAAGGGAGAGTGGAAGAGAGGGAGAGAAACATCAATCTATGGTTGCCTTTCACCTGCCTGTAGCTATGGATCTGGCTGGAGACCTGGCTTACAACCGAGTTATGTTGCCCTGGCTGGGAATTGAACCAGCAACCTTTGGGTTTGCAGGGCCAGTTCCTTATCCACTGTGCCACCAGCCAGGGCTAGGGATGCTGTCTTTATTGCCCTTTTGTTCAAATAGATACTCAAAATAAGTCTCATACCCATTAAGCCCTGTAAACTATTTCTGTGTGTGAACAGACTATTCCAAAAATAAGTATAACTGTATAAATGTGTTTGGTATCTGCTAGTTTTCTTCTGTTACCTGTCCAGGTTGAGTCTCTTTCTACCCTCCTTTCTACGTTGCATCAGATACCTGAGCTCCTTGGCTAACGGACTCTTTTGCTCCCTGATTATCTGTTGGTTCTGCCAGTGGGAACATAGAGAGGATGAAAGAGTTCATTCAGGTTATTTATCCCTTTGACTCCACGCTGGTTCCTGGTGACAGGCTGCATCTCTCTGTTGATGTGTAGAGACAGTTCCCTACTGTTATCTACTCTGGAGCACCAAATTCTTTTTTACTATTATTACAGTTTTTCAACACTCTGCCCACACCTTTGTAAATAATCTTATTGAATGCTTCTCAATTACCCAGTGTAAGTATACCATATGTTTTCTGATGGGACCCTGTTCTTCTTATATAAATATTCTAGGACAAATTCTTAAGTTTAGAAATGTTTCTAGGGGAGGGGTATAAGGAAGAATGAAAGGGAAGGGTCTAGGCAAGGAATATGTATAAAGGACCCGTGAACATGGGCAACAGAGTGGGGATTGACTGTGGGAACAACAGGAGGGTGGGCAGAGCAGGGGAGAGCAATGGGGGGAAATTGGGACAACTGTAATTGGACAACAATAAAATTAAATCAAAAATTTCTAAAACCAATGTTGTCCAATCTCTGTGATGCTACTCTATGTGTTAGTGTATTTTATTGGAGACCTGGAAAAAAAACAGAATGATAATAATTATTTAGTGCTTTCACTTTACAAAGAAAATGAACCAGAGGACTTTGTTTTCCCATCTAGCTTATGCTTTTCACATCTTTTCTGTGTTGAAAAGAAAATATTTTGCCGAAGACCCTGACCCATCACTAGATATAGGAAAAAAGAGCTGGATTGGATGGTGTGATCTCAGGAATTTTCAAGTTCTCAAATGTTGTGATACTGTGCTTCGATCTACAGGGAGAAGGATTCATCGCAACTGGTGGGCAAGGGGAAAAACACTTAAGACATAAAACTGAGTAGCTTTTATCGAGTTAGTTCAACTGAAGACCTGGTTGCTAGCTGCCAGTGCTGATAGAATACTCTGCCTGTAGCTGCTAATCATCAGCTAATTATGAATGAGTGAATGAAAACCAAGAAAGGGAAAAGGTGTATTAGAAATATGAGGAACCTTTTGTCATTGCAAAAACTGTTAGCCCAGCTCAGCCATTTAAAGTGGTGGGTAATTCCCATAGTAGCATGCCTCTTGTGTAATGTAATAATATATAACCTTCCTTTTTCTTCTATTCAGAGACACCAGAAATCATATTTTATCTTATGGTGGTTATTAATGTTACCTGCTTCTTTTCCTCCAACTTGCCTGTTAACTTCTTCCTTAACACGTTGAGGGGTAAGACAGATCTTACTTGGTGGCTTTGGTGCAGTTCATGACAATTCCATACTAAATGCCATTCCCCATCCTAATATTTTGTTTGAGATGATATTTTACCTCCATCCATGCAAGTCAAAAGAGACTCAATGAATTTTGGCCCCCGCTTACCATTAAAATTTGCCCTTGGGACCAGAGCAAGCAAAGGAGAGAAATGAAGTTATGATCAAGTGACAGCAGAAACTTTTCTTGGACCTGAATTTTTAACCTTAACTCTCAACTTTTTGAACATAATTATTTGAGAGAAAAATAATATTTCCCAGAGGAGCCCTGAACAATCCACAGCATTCAGATGAACTGAGTGGTTTGTCATATAAGCCAGGTGGGAGAAAGGATTAGAAGCTTCTGGAAAATAATGAACAGCATGTTTTTATTACTCTTTTCAACAGGTGCCTTCTTCTTGACCTTTTCTTAACTGTTGACTGAAGGCATTTTAGGATTTAACAGAGGACTATTGGTTCCAATCTGTAATGATGTCTGCATCATGTAGCATTTCTCTTGTCCCTGTGTAACTGGTAAATGATAAAAATGATGACTTCCATAAAGGGGGAATCCAAATATGGTAGCAAGCTAACAACCTGGAAACTTATGTTGAATTTTCTCTTAAACTGGAGGTTCTTTCATACTAATCATGGGAAATTTTAATGGCTCACCTCACTCTTCATGTCAAGGTCATTATTTCTGCAGTACTAAGTGATATTGAGTCATTTTAATTTCTTCAACCAGTAAGCATGAGATTTCAGAGATCTAGTAAGCAAAGGTTACAAAACTATTAAATGATTTACTTCAGGTATTAATGGCTGTTTAGGTGTGGGCTTAATGAATTGCCCTCCATGACTGGGTAGCTTGCATCTCATTTCAGCCTTCTAAACATGTTTCTGCAGGTGTTTTGAAGATACTTTTATTTATCATTACATTTGGGAGAATTACAGAGTTTGATAAATATTTATGTGATGCTGCTACATTCACAGTGCTTCATTGAAAGAAAAATGAAATGAAAATTAAAATGGGCTGTAGTCCACATTTTTACCTTGCGAGGTTTTGTGAAAGCATGTCTCATCAATAGTCAGAATCTACACAGAGTTGTGTATAGCATTCGCTTCAATTTATATTACATTCTGGGCACTGGTATATGAATTATTGAATATAATAGGACTCTACAGATTTTTCCCATTGGACATTGGAGGATTTAATGGCTTCTCTAAGGCCACTCTTTATGATTAAATTCACAGATTTTCATTTGCATAACATAGGTAATATTCTGGTTGCTTTTAACAAGCAGTATGCTGATGAGAATAATACTAAGTTAGAATAACATTGAATATGAAATGTCTTGAGTCAAGAAGTGAATAAAAGTTGAAGGAATTAACCTGAAAATGTGAGGTATACACACATATACTAAAAGATGTTATGATAAAAACAAAAAGACTTTGGGGTTTACCCCCAAAATCAAATAAATAGAGTTTAAACCAGGTTTTTCTCTGCTTGCTTCTATTAAATTTGCCTCTTCTTCCTCTGTTTCCCTTCTTCATTTTTTCTTGCCCTCCACCTCTTCCTCCCCTCATTCTCACATTCATAGTTCACTGATTCCCTGCTTTGCACTGAAAAGGATGCAGAGAAGATTCAGTCAAGGACTAGTAGAAAATCAAGTAATTGCAAACTGCAATGCCTAAATGCCTGTGCCAGACATTCATCATGTTCGTTGTGGCCTTAGTTCTTGTCACCTTTTAGCATGGTGGCATGATTTTACAAATTCCAATCAGAGACAAAAGAGTGTGAGAGATAACTGGAGCATTGAAGTGAGATGATAATCTATAAGCAAGGCTCAGTTATCATGGAATGCTTAACCCTGAAAAGGACCTAAGTTTTGTGAGGCTTGAAGCTTATACCTCTTATAATTTAGAGTGCCTGCTTTGAGAAAAAGTATGAGAAGTTATGACTACAAAATTATTATGTTTGTTTGGAATGAGGAAACATCTCAACCCATCAACTTGACAACCAACAATCACAATGTACATCATAAAACTCAGAAAAGTAATATAATACTTTTGTTAATTAAATGCCTGACACACCTCTCTTAATACCTTCTCTCTTATCTTTTTTGGTTGCATTTTTGGTTTGATAAGAATTTGTAATTATGGCTATAGAAAATACACACCTGAATCTAATATAAAATAATGTTGAATGCATATTGTAATTAAAAATAAAATTTAAAAGAAAGTACAGAAAAATTATTTTGTTTTCCTCCAGTGTTGCAGACTGAAGTTTGTGTTTTAGTGTGGAGAGTTTAGAAATGTTTATCTATTGTTGGAACATGTTATTGGTAATGTTATCTAAATTTTCTATATGGGTATCTTTTTGGGAAAATATCTATCAAATGTGTTTTTTATATGAGCTATAACAGATGTGTTTGCTGTTAATACTGCCACGGGTCTGTGCTTTATAAGCAAAAAATGTCTAGTTATTTTTGTTTCAGAGAATCTAATCAACAAAAGAAAAAAATCATGGTGCGTTTATAATATTTAGGCTGAACTCCAGAAGAAAACTTTCATTTTGACTCTGTATGCAAGAACCAAACTTCCGATTACAGGTTTATAATGATTGAGAAATTTTCCTCAGGCCCTTTTTGGCTCTGTACACTTGGAGCCCACTTCCTCCTCGCCCAGTGCTGTAATTCCAATGCTGGCCACCACAGGATATGTTCAGATGGTAATACAAGTACTAGCCCTTCATTTCCGTGCTACAATGGTGGGTATCTCAGTCCAGTATGTAGTGGAAGTGTTTTTTGGAACCCGTTTCTACACTGGGATGACTAATGACAGCTTGACTAGACATAGAATTGATGGTGAACCACATAAATATATGCCACTAACTATATACTGCATGTATCCTCAGCTCAGTTCCTCCAGCACAGGTGTCCCAAATACCTGCAGCCACTCTACCTGATGATTCAGAATGTCATGAGGGAAACAGTGTCTTTGGAAGGAAAAAAGAAACATTTTTAAGTGAATTGCAAAAATGTTTAGCCATGTGAACCATTGCTAGGTCCTTTCTATGGCTTGAAACTTTTGACTTTGATAGCATCATGCTAAACCTGCATCTGCCTAGCAATGTTAGTAAATGAACATTTTTTCTGAAAGAAGTATGCCTTCAAGGTGATGAGAGGCAGTGATTATGCCTGTCAGGCCACAAAGGTTGGGCCTGAGTTGAAAATTGGTGACACCAAGAGCAGGATTAAGGGTTTTGTCATGTTCATGTGTTATTAAACTAACCGACAAAACAGTGCAAAGGACATTAGGTCAAGGTTGCATGTGAGTGGATCTGGCTCCAAGGTGTCCCCAAGGAGGTGCCCTGGAAGTTCTGTTGTTAAAGCAGTACTTCAAGAGTAGGAAAATCTGCAAGTTCAAGAAATATAGAGGCTTGAGCTCTGCCCTTTCAGAGCAGATGGCTGGTGAGAGAGTTGTATTGTTCAGTGAGAATTGTATTATTCAGTGGGCCTGCTCATTTTTGTAAAACCTCTTTGGCAATTCACTGGTAAGAACACACCAGGATCTGGAAGCTAATGAAAAAGGGCTTTTGATTCTTCATGACTGTCACAGAGTTTTTTCCCTTAGACTCATTATCTGTATCCTAAAAGCATGACTTGGCATTTTCCCCTAAATCATTTGGGTTTCACTTAACCATAATTTTCACATTATTATTAAATTTTATTATAGATAATCAAATTTATTACCATAATAATGTACATATCAATAGTGCATTGCACAAGCTGTAATTTTCATCTCATGGGCATTGGTAGGATATTTTTCTATTTTATTAACTATAACCTTGTTAAAACCCTGTGATTATTAAAAACAAACATTGACATGAGGTCAACTTTGATATGGAATTATCCATTTGGGACAGTATATCATACTTGAGCCAGTATGAGGCCCTGAGATCCTGAATGAAGCATGGTGATGGAAAATAAAGTTTATCTTCCAAGTGTGTGGATGGCCTGCCTTTGTGCGTATAACTCATCTGTTTCTAAACCCAGCTCGTTATGTAATTCTTTCTCACATCAGAGGATATTTTAAAGAAATATTTACTACATGATTAAACTGAATCAGCCTTGAGATGAAAAGAGTGATTAAATAAATATATGGAAAACAGTTTCATAAAACATTGTTCTAGTTGCTGAAAGTGCAGATGTAATCCCTTTTCTGTGTGTCTGGTCGTTTTCCCTAGATTGCAAATAATCAGAATTAGAGTACGTAAGAGTCCCTTCCATGGATTTCACAGCTAGGATAATGTAGGCACTCAAGGGTGTTAATGCCAAGTAAGAATTCTACATTCCACAGCCATGCAGCATGATTCAAAAAGTGCAGTAATTATTAAGCTAATGTAGAACTTGATTATTTGGTAAGATATGTTCAACAACCAGGATGTAAGCAAAAATTGCTCTTGGGGAGTTCTCTAAATAGCTTGCAAAAAGAATTTGCACTGGATCTGGCCACTGTATTGTGCTCCCAGTCCAAGCATAGGATGTTGAGGCACCAAGAAAGCCTCCATCTCCCTCAACAAGTGGTCAAGGCCCCGCTTAGTTGGCTGTCAGAGCAGCCACTTCCCCAGGCAAGGGGTGCGCAGGGCACGGGCTATGACCTGTGCAGTGCCTATGATTGCACAGCACCATCTATGGTGAAAACCCATGAAAACCCATATCCCCATCTCCCTTACTTCCAGGCACTGTGCAAGAGTAGTTCCCCATCTTGTCTTGGTTACAAAACACTTCTGGGACGTAGGAGCTGCTCTCCTAGATGAAGGTTATAGAGGAAATAATGATGTTGCTCTGTTTAATATGGCAAAGAAAAAAACTGAAGTAAAAAAAAAAAGTGATCAAATGGCGCAGCTCAGTTGTGAGTGGATTTTGTGTCCAGAGTAGAGGAAATTCAAGTTTTGGATACCACTGAAGGAGTTCAGGAGGTTTTGGCTCTATTGGGAGAATTTAAATTTATGCCAAGAATAGGCCCTGGTTTATGTGGCTCAGTGGATTGAGCACCAGCCTGAGAACCCAAGTGTTGCTGGTTCGATTCCCAGTCAGGGCACATAACCAGGTTGCAAGCCAGGTCTTCAACCAGGTCTATAGCTCGAGGCAGGTGAAAGGCAACCATGCATTGATGTTTCTCTCTCTTTTTTCCTCCCTCCCTTCCTCTCTCTCTGAAAATAATGAATAAAATCTTTTAAAAATAAAAATTAAATTTATGCCAAGAATAGAAAATGAAAAAACTTACATTTTTCTTGTTAAAAATAGTTTTTGTTTAGTGTTTTAGTGTTAAGTTTACTTTTGTAAAATTAATAGCTTTGGCTTCTAAAAGTTTGATTCTCTTATGATCAAGGAGAGGTTGCTCTGTTGGGATCACAGAGAACTTTACTTTTTTGTGTTTTTTTCTACATTTGAATGGTGTATAAATCTGCATGCCAATCTAATACCATTTATTTTTTCAACTAAGTGCACATCAATTACAGATCCCCCGGAACTGTAATATTTAATTCACTAAGTGCTACCCCTTTAATAACTTATTTTTCAGTTTGCTTTATAAATCATAAGCAAAGCTTTTTATTCAATGAATTTGAATTCTTTCACAAATACATATTATTATATTAACTGAACTAAAAGATAATAAAAAGTTCAAGTAAAATGAGAATTTGCACTGATACACATGAACTTGTGTTTTTATGGAGGCCATATTTATTTTGCACACAATTCTAATAAGCTAGACTTGATATGCAGTCCTCTAGGATTTTAGAAATCACAAAGCAGAGATATTTCTGTAAGTAGCATACTAACATCAATGAGAAATCACTGTTAATATGGCAGCAAGAGAAATAAATAGCCAACTTCCATGGCATGATTATTATGCACCAGGCATTAAGAAGCATTAACTCATTTGCTACTCACAAGGATTCTATGAGTTAGGTACTTATTATCCATATCTTACTGATGAAGAAATAAAAGCTTGATTTTAAATAACTTATCCAAGCTTGTGGTGGAGCTGGGATTTGAATGAGATAGTTTAGCCTCAGAGTCTGAGCTCTAAATCACCAAACTTCAGACTCTCTGGATAAGTAACGCTAAGTATTTCCTTAAGGATAGAAACCCAAAGGGTATCCATCACTTCATTACCACACGCTGTAATAGCTGATCATTATTATGAAAACTACCAGATATTGTCAAAGTCTGCTCGCTAGAAAAAAGCCTAAGACAAAGGTTACAACGCATGCTAATGTTTTATTAAGGCTGCAGATTCTAAGGGAGTAAGAGTGTTCAGGGAGGAAAGGAATCCAGGTTGGCAAGAAAGACCAAATATAAATCGGTGTGTTAAATTTGTCATAGCTTCAAACCTGTTTCTCAGTAACCTGCTTGTCTCCAGAGAGGCCCATTAGAACTGCTGCATCTTGGGCCATTAGGCCAAGAGTTGAAGACAAGGGCAAGCAATTCTTTTCTTAGCTCTTTCCCATTTTAGACCTCTTACTGGTGAGATCTACCCAGGACAGTAACTTCCAACTCTCCTGGAGTGTGCTTGGTGTGCCTGAGCAGTTGGTGTGGAAGCCAGTGCTTTGTGGCTATGGAACAGTATGGTCATTGTTCATCCATTGCAGCCTCTCCTGTCAGCTGTGGGGAGCTCCATTTTCTGTTGTAGCACTGAGAGTTCCTGTCGGGGAGCTGGTGAATAGTTGAGGCCTGGGGGATAGTGGAGCAGGTTGGGTTGAGTGGATCTTGGTTGCACAAACTGGATTTGGGCAAAGAATTAGAATGTATTTGGGAAAGACTTTTTATCAAAACAACCTAAGCAAAGCAAAACACAACCCATGAAATTGTGATGCCTATCTGGGCAGATATTCAGCTCATACTTAGAAAACTCAACTACACATTTCCTAAAGACTCTGACTCAGATTGCTCGAGGTTTTACAATTCCTATTTCTCTGGACCCTGGGTTGCTTAGAAATAGAAGGGAAATAATGTCAGCATTTCCGCTTCTGTGACTGTTGTGGGCAAAGCATGTTCTTAACATCTCTGAATTCTTGCAAGCACCTGACATTGAGTGCTATTTTACCAAATGCATGTGTTTGAATTCGTAGGCTGGAAATGCAGTGGGAGGCAGAGGACAACCTAGAGGTTGAGAGTTGTCTCTTGAACTTAACTTTCCCATCTTCATTTCTTGTTACAATATCCCTATTGTTATTGTCCCCATCGTCAGCACCATCACCTGTATCATCCAGCACTGATGGAAGGCTTTTGGCTATTAGATAATTTGCAGGGTGTTTTGCATACTTGAGCTCATTCAGTCCTCACATTAAACTGAGGGGCAGGTAGGTACTCTTATTACTCCAGATTAATGGGTGTAGTAATTGAAATTTAGAGAGGTAAAATCACTCACCCCAACTTTACAAACCTGGTAACAGAGACAAGGCTTCAACTCACACTGCCTAATTCCACAGCCCTTGGTTTTGTCCTGACCATACACTGTTCCTGGAGCCTACTTGTCTGGGTACTGCTAGAAATTTACCACTTTCCCATCCTCCTCTGTGCATCCCATTTTCTCATGTGCTTTTGTTGATAGGAGCATTAAGGGAATGTCTGCAACTTTCAATCATTTATTATAATATACATTGATATGGCATGTAACATACAGTATAATGAACATATAAGCTAAATTTAATAGGTATTAAATATAAGTGTACAATATATTATATAATGCAAGCAATTATAAAATACAGGGTGGGGCAAAAGGAGGCTTATATTTGTAAGTACATGAAACAATTTTTTCTTCTATTATTATTTATTAATTATTGTACTATTTTTCATACAAACAACTGGAAGCCTGTGTTTTGCCCCAACCTGTTTTTATAAATGTTATAATGTGTTATATTGATATGATCATGTATGTTTTTATGTATCTATTGAGTACCTACTATGTGCTAGGCATTGTTCTAGGCACTAGGTTAGACCAGTGAATGAAATGGATAAAAATCCTTAGTCTTACAGCTTTCTAGTAATCGTCAAGAAATAAGCATAATGAAATTAATAGAGATAAATAATCAAGGTAACTATAATGCACGGCATTTTAGATGGATTGAAGTGCTAAACAGAAAAATAATGGAAGTGAGGGAGAGAGAAAGCGGATCTGTGGTGATGGGTTCCAAAGGCCGCTGAATTAGGTCCTGAGAGTCTAGATCATAAACCTGTTATTTCCATGTGGAGGAAGGCAAGAAAGATGGGGAGCAAACTTGGTCGATAGCCCCATATAAACTCTTAACTATTCTTTGTCATAAAAAAAAAACCACTATGAACTGTAAGAAAAATATAATTTAAGAGGCACCATTGTATATGCAGATTTGTTAAACACAGAAGTATCCTCTTGGAAAGTATTTTCCAGTGAATCAAAAGTCTTCATGTAAAAATATGCCCTATCTTGAATTTCCTTTCACTCCACCGTGCCTACACCATAAGAGGAAAAGCATTTTCACTATCCCCTCACTTGTTAATTGATAGATACCTCCCAGAGGAAGCTCTGGAGTCTGCTTTTCTGACTATTACACAGCACTTGTACTTTTATTATTAAATGTGTTGCCTTTTATCCTGTCAGATTCTGTAGCTGCGCTGTGAGGTGCCGTATCTTAGTTGCTGGGCTTGAAGCTTGGTCCCTGCTGGGAGAATTTCCATTCTTGTTGCGAGGTCAAAGCATGCATGCAGGAAAAGTGGAACTGCATCGTCCTGTTTAATTAAATAAATACATACCTTATACCTAAATTACTAATTTTCAAAGAATCAGAGTAATTTGATACTCTCCCTACTGAAATTAAAATTGAACTGAATTTTAAAACAACTCTGATGGTTGTTTTGGAGCACGTGCAGTCCAGTACCCTGCGTGGCCCACGGTTGGTCATTGGGGTAACTGAACTTTGAACCTTGGACATCTAAGCCTGATCACTGTTCTATTCAGAGATGTCTTGGTTCAAAAGATGTTTTCCTTGTTGTTGGAGATTATCATCATTAACTGTGTTTATTACTGAGGTGTGAAGTTACTCACTTGGACTAACATGACTGATGCAGGTGTTGACTCTGGGCACTTCTGGGGTTTTTTGGTGACCCTCTCTTTATGCTATTTTGCAAGTTGGTATTTTATATTCTATTGTTTACTGGCCTAAAAACATCATACATAACATTGGAAGTATAGATGAAAGCACATTTGTTAATCACACATCCTCAGTTTTTAGTCACAGAACTCTTTAAATTGTCATTAGCATATGCAGACATTCCTTTTACCAAAATAGTTTCTGTTCTGCAATTAAACCCAACTTTAAGACACAAGACATTAAATGGAGAAGGAGTATCATTGTTATTATAAAGTATTAGGGAGCTATGAAAAACATGAACAACACAGTCCTTCCCCTGTGGCTCCTGGCAATGCCTGGAAACCAAGTGGCAGCCCTGGGTGCCCCAGCTTCAGTGCTAAACACTAGGGAGTTGAAAATATTCTCCTGGGGATAACTGCCTAGATCACCTACTTTAGCTGGGGGTAAGTAGGAATGACAGGTTCTGTGTTCTTTGGTTCTGATCAAATCAATGCAGTTTCTCCAGTGGTAAGGTCACATTTCCAGCCCTTTAGTCAGGTTAAATTGTCTGCTTTGTCCAGTACTAGTTTTAGTTTCAGGCAGATGGAGCTGCAGTGGGAAGGCATATGGGGAGCAAGAATGCGCAGTTGACTCTCTAGCAAATAGTTAATCATTCTGGGGACCTCCAGTGCTTGCTCACTTAACATGCAGAGCTCAGTACCCAGGTTTGAGTAGGTGGCCTGTCACTCTCAAGATTTCTGTCTATTGCAGGGGAAGTGTTTCCTCCTTGACACATGGGGTTTTTAAAGATGTTGGAATCGGCAAACCTGCGGTGTTTTGGCTTCTAGCCAGTAGCTGAATAAAGATCAGAAGTTCTCTGTCTCTTTCAAATGGATCCTAGAGTCGCTCACTTTGGATAATGAGTGTGTTTTTGTTTGCTTCAGTGTTTGTTGTTAGTGTTCCTTTGTCTTTTAGGGTTTCTGAGTTGCTCTGATATAGCAAATCTTGAACAGACATATGAACCTTAAATCATTGTACTGAGAAACACAGAAACTGTTGAGCAAGAGGCTACAAGTAAGCAAATATATCCTAAGAGCTCATGGATGAAAATTGCTTTTTATTTAATGAGTCATTTTTATTGGAAGGTAATGATTATGTCCAGGCCATAAATACAGTGTAAATTCCCTTGAGTAGACATTAAGAGGATGGCTCAATTGGAAGCAGCTTTAAAGACTTCAGAATATTAAGGTACACATTTTCAAGCCTGAGCATTCTGTATGATATATGATTATGAAGAAATGAGTGACACTCAACAGAAGCTCATGTATAGGGACAGATGTTTATGATCGGCATCTGTACCTGGTTGCAGATAGCAACTTGAAGGCAAACATATAATGGTATAATGGTAAAAAAAAAAAAAAAAATTAAAGTGTTGCTATATATGTCATTTTATTGTTATAGGTTCCTGTGAGTTATCTACTCTCTTCCTATTTTCTAAAAGAGGAAAATGGAACACAGCAAAGTTTGGTGATTTTCCCAAATACTTCATCTTTCCAACATGCAGTACTGTTTTTTCCTTGTGTTTATCAATGCGTAATTTTTAGGACTAATAATTTGAACAATCTGTCTTCAGAGTTTGATTACATTTTTCTTCCAGGAACACTCAGCCAGGGATAGGAGTTATTGCTGGTGGTTAAACTTAATTGTTTATACAGGATACTTTTTTTGTCATATGTATTTTATTTTATTTATTTTTTATTTTTTAAAGGATTTTATTCATTACATTTTTAGAGAGAAAGGCAGGCAGGGAGGAAGAAAGGGAGAGAAACATCAATGTATGGTTGCATTTCACCTGCCTCCAGCTAGAGAGCTGGCTGGAGACCTGGCTTGCAACCTGGTTATGTGCCCTGATTGGGTATACAGGATACTTTTTTAAAAACTTAACTGTGCTCCACATAGCCCTAGGAAATGAAAAAACAAACAAACAAACAAACAAAAAAACAAACCTGTTGTCTAGTTATTTTTAATCACATTTAGGCTATGTGTTTGTTCTGTATTTTGTCTGTGTTAAGATTCTGTTCAGCTCCCCAAAGAGCACGTGATAAACTGTTTCTAGCCAATAGTCAAATTGTCAAAGAATCTATCTGGCTATTTCCAACTCATGCTGTGAGATCAGCTGGTTTTGTTAGAATTGCTGAATACACCCTAGGTTCGGGTATATAGGCCCAGCTGGAATTAACCCCCATTGGCAGTACTTCATCTTATTTTGGCACCAGTTGTTAATTTGTCTTATTACTCCTATTTGATTGGAAGTTCCTTGAAGGCAGGATTTATTTCTAATGCACCATTGTGTTCTGTGTCCCGGCCAGTCAGAACTCAGTTTATGATCACTACTCAGTAGATATTTTTGGAAGGAAAGGAAGAGAAGGAAGGGCTGGCTGTGCATATCCAATAATAGCTCCATGTCTCTGTTTCCTTCCTTTCCAAAAGTTGGATTAGATGAAGGAGACATGTTTTCTGGCCATCAGCTTCACCTTTGAACATGTCAGGGATTTATTCCAGTAACCTTTTTTGTTCGTTTGTGGTTCAAAGCTTTAAATAATGTATGTGTAGACCAAAGCCATTGAGATGTGGGTGATCTACAAAGAGCTTAAGTGTAAATATGGGAGTTTGTGGCTTATTTTTTCCCAGCCATTTAAGGTAGTGGCAAAAGTAATGATAATAACTTACATTGAAAAAAATAGTATTTGGCGTATTTGACTTTCCGATAATTTTCACTATGTTTTATTGACCCCAGTTGGGTTTTTAGCTTATATTTATGACTTCTTTCTCCCTGCCCTAACAGAGCCAAGAAAATGTCTAGAAACCTACCCATCACATTCTTATAAATGTAATCATCTCAGATTCCCCATGCTTTCTTGTCACCTGGCTTGTTCTTCTCATACAATGTGTTTAATGCTGTCTTGGTCAATTCTTAGGTCACCTCTTTATGTTTCTATTATCTGGCAGATTTTATCCTCAATGTAATTATTTTATTATCTTTCTTCTCTCCTCTCTATCTTTCAATAAAGCTCCATAAACCTTTTATTGGTAACTCCAACTCAACAAGCCCTTCTGCACCTCTGCCCCTCTTAGGCAGGTGCTGCCTCTCTTACCCTTGTCAGAACTTTGGATGCATTTTAGGCAGCAACTTTTTTATGTAAGACTTTCCGTATTATTTGGACTGTGCCAGAGACCTCAGATGTCACCACTCTCTTAAACAGTTTTTGTGTTTTTTTTTTTTTTTTTGTAAATACCTTCACTCTCAAGTCCCTAAATTTCTATTTTGTAAACATTGACCTCTTTTGGTATTTTTTTACAAAAGAACTTTAGTGGTTTTCCAAGTAAGGCCTTTGGCTTTGTCACTGCCCTCCCTCCCTTCCACCCATATGCTTTCCATAGGCAGCACTTTTCTGACTTCTTCAAAACACTCTGTCTTCTCCTTTGTCTTCTTCAGTAAGAAATATTGTTTTTTCTCCTTGGAGAGTGTAGTTTTGAGCTTTCTTCACAACTGGCTTTGTATTATATTCCTAGAGTTATTTTGTATGCAGCATAGAGCACCATGTCAGGATTCCTTATGTGTTCATTGTAGCCTCCCCATTTTAAAAGAAATGTAAGTAGTGTTACTGTTGCTCGGTAGCACATGCCCCTGTAACATCAGACATGCAAATTTGAAATGCTCAGGCATTCAGTTATCAAACATAACTGCTGTTACCAAGCCATGGCTTCATCTGCTTTCTTCCAGCAAGTAGTATACACTCTTTCTGATGGGATTACTCTGTTTGACGGGGCCAGGAAAACAGCTCCTGTGAGCAAGAAATCATCTTTTTCTACATACCAGGCAGCTCCAAGGCTGTTTGGTGGTAACTCAGATCCAGGCCGATTATTCTCTCTGTCTCTGCTGAAACTGCTCTCCTGGGCTGTAGATGAGAAGAAAGCTGGAAATGCTGGCCTGGGACCATTTGTTTTCTGATATAGCTGTGGGGCTCTTGTGAACCAGGAGAAGGATTTCAAGTCAGCTTCTGGCTTGGGTTTCCTCATCTGTTCGTTTTCAGGGCTGGAACCTTCACAGATGTGATAAATATATGAAAGGCTAGAAAAAGTAAATAAAACTTTTCAGTTGGGTTTGTACTTCATATTTATCTCTGTTTTGAAATTGCTAAAATGGCCAAAATAGGGCCTTTAGAGTAAAAGAATATGGGCTTCTTCATTCTAACATATATGGGGGCAAGAAGTTCAATAAGGAATCAGACTAAGTTCTGGGTCATAGATGTCCCAGAATGGGGTAGGGAGGTTAGGTGAGGTCAGAGGCCAGCCTAAAGGGGCTGCAACTGGGAGAACATTTGGAGGAAGTAACCAAGAGAGACAAAATGGATTGTACTATTTCTTGATGACACTGTTGGGTTTGAATGCCACCCTGTAACCAGATTCTTGCGTGTGTGTAGCAGGAAGAAGGGGAGGATATTCAAGGAAAGTGAGAACAAAATGTTACATGTGAGGTTCTGCTGCTGAAGATAATTTAAATTTGATAAGACAGAGTATGTGTGGGGAAGATTAAATTTGAAAACTAATGTGAATGCACCTGTTGGTCACATAAATACCCATTCCTGGTCGATCTTAGACACTTACTGTGCCTCTTGCTAATTTCCGGAGTGGACAATGTGGACTTGATCCGTAAATACATTCCATTTGCTCTGCAGCCCTCAGGGTCTGTGGCCCTAAATGGGTTCTGCATGCTTCACCACCCTCTTCCAGCCACACTTGGTTGTCTGCTTGATTGGTCAGCTGCAGGTTATATAGCTGTTTCTTCCCTGTTGAACACCCCAAAAGAAACCATGTTGACCGTGCTCCGTCACATAAGGTGGCATTCATAGCTGCTGTGTGAGGCGTAATTGTCCACACTTCCCAGATAAGGGTACACAGAGAGCATAATTTATCTCTTGATAGAGCTGAGACAAAACCTAGAGCACTTCTCCCTTACCCCAACTCTCTTTTGACAGATAACCTCTTAATGACACTTCAATTTTAGTTTAGCAGCCAGAATTCTTTCCTAGGCTGAGAAAGGATAGGGTCCCGTGTCCAGGAGCAAAGCTGGAGTATAGATTCCCGCTCTGTGCCCCAAAACTCGCTGCTGACCGCTTGCTGGTGGTGAGCCACTGCTGGGATGATGTCCTCAGTGTAGCCAGGGAATTTCACTGTTTTTGTTTTGCTGACACAAGTCACATACCCTAAAATTAACCATTTCAAAGTGTTTAATTTGGTGGCATTTAGGGCACTCACAGTGTTGTATAACTATCGCCTGTCTAGTTCTGCGCCTCATACCCATTCCTCTCTCTCCCAGCTCCTGGCAACCACCCACCAGTCTGTTTTCTGCTTCCTGTTTTTGTTTTGCATAAGCACAGAGTAGAGCTGTTTGGGATGCAACATGATTCAGTTGCCCCAATGCTAAAAGAGAGGGTGGGATCATAGGGACTGGTGTTTCTTTTATGTTATCAGAAATCTAGGAGGTGAGTTTCAAAATTAAACTACCTCTATCTTCCCTTTAGTCATAAAAGAAAGATGTTAATTTTCTAAAGGACCTTTGATCTGTCTTTCAAGAAGTAAACCCATATACTTTTGTTCAAGAAGAGAGGTAGCCAGCTGAAAGGTTATTCATTGATGACTTATTTTTTTTTTTCCATTTTAAAATTGTATTTTTTTCCCAGCCAATCCTAGCAACAGTCTAAGAAATTTATAGATGAATCTTCCATTTTAAGAGTCCCATTCTATTTCTTAAAGGGAAGTACTTTTGAAACATTGAATGTTCATTACGGAAAGATGGTTGTACAGGTGTTTAAGAGAGAAGGAAGGAAACATGAGATGCTGTGTTTTCTCAGTTTGTGTTTATTCAGCAGAATTTTTACTTGATGTGGTTTTTGTTGCTTTTTCATTACAGTATTCGTTTCAGCAGGCCAGATCTCATACAATGCCAGCATATCAAGGAGAAAATTTAACTTTTGGGCTCAGATCAATTGTATATCATGTTAGCAGACCGCAGCCTTATGTGAAGGGGCAAGAGCTGGGTTTTCCTTTGATTCTAGATTTTAATATCAACTCCCAGTATTTAATAGTGAAAAGATATGGCTTCACATGTATTTTTAGTTTCCTCAAGTTTGAAAGTTGCATGAGTCTGAAACTGGCCCTTAGAAGTAGATTTCAGAGTTATTATTTAAAATTAAAACACACACACACACACACACACAAACTTAGTACAGAGGTTAGTTTGAGTGTCATTTTCTGGAACAAGCAGTATTTACATTGTCCTTTGTTCAATATTTTCTTCAGTTTTCCTTTGATAAATCTGGTTGTTATTAAAGTGACAAAACTAATGGAATTACTTACTGAGGTGCTTACTCGTAGGAAGGCACCTGGAAACAAAACCTTTTGTTACTGAAGGGAGGTCATCCCACCTTATAAGGAGGTACTGTAAGGGTTGACCTGGAACATTCCTTCATTCCACCTGCATGTAATTTGGCTTTAATTTTTACTCCCCCACCTAGATGCCTATCAGCCTTCAGCATGAATTCATTTTAAAAGATACCCCGTGGTCTTCTCCTGAGTTGAAAAACCAAAACCCAAACTTTCTGGAGGTTGTTTTTATTCTTCAGGTTTCGCCAATCTTAAGGTAAGGATAGTCCGAAGGCCTTTCCATGTGTGCATCTGAAAGACTGCCACAGACACACTGAATTGCAGGTCAGGTGACTGTGTCCACTCCAAGTCGACAGGTGTGCTGTGGGCAAAGCATCTGCATTTGAAATCAGATGGTTCATTTTCAATCCAATGATTCTCTGATGATTCTTACAGTGGTGATATGCGGGCCACACTTTGTGAAAGACCTTCTTAGCCTATTGAAGTCATTTTGGGCCTTACTTTGTCATCCAGTATTATTTGTTGTTCTTCTGGTCTTGAGTTATGTGCAAATTTGGTGAGATGTCTGTAACCTAATCCCAGTCATTAGGAAGAATGTTGACAGACACAGGACTGAATTCAGAGTCCTGAGGCAAGCCACTGGAGACTTCTCTCCAGGTTGACGCTGCCTAGTGTGTTCTGAAATTCAATCCATTTTAAACCCCTTTCCCTGGCTTGTTGTTAGGCCCCCATTTTTCCTGGCTTGTCCTTTGGGAGCTCATGAGAGATTTTGTCAAATGCCTCGCTGACATCCAGCTATGCTAGATGTACAGAATTTCCCTGATCCACCAGTTTAGCAAACACACCTCTAAAAGGAAAAGAGGGGAAAAAAAGGAAAAATATAATTTAAATGAAGGAAGACAAAAATGAAATTAACTTGGCATGCTATCCCCATTGCTGCTGATCCAAAGATATAAATTTGAATGAACAAATTTCTTTGGTTATTTCGGCTGGAATGTGCAGGTTGTATGATCTATTTCCCAGGAGTCACTATAGCCTCATATAGACTAACAAAGAAATCCACATGCATTATACCGAAAGGTTTCCCCTCCCCACAGCAACTTGTGCAGACTTAAATCCTTAATACCAATTTCCCTCTTTGTGTGATGGGAAGGTGGTGGTGGGGAGCATCTTTCAACCCTGAAGCAGTGATTTTTGGGAAGGATGCAGAGATGGGCATTTTCCTGTAAAAACCTCAAGAGGCTTTAAACCTGCCATTCCTCGCCCTCTCAGATGCATGCCACTGCTCCCAGTGTCGCTAAATGGCCCTGGTACCTTCGCCTGTTTGTCCTGTGTACCAGGGAAGAAACAAACCTAGGGTTTATGCATGAACTAGAAAGGGGAATTCCTGTAGCACATTTGAATGACAAAACTATGTTTCTAAGAGGGTTTATTTTTAAAAAAAGGAGAGTAGTAGGAATATATGTGTCGTCTCATAATTCTGACTCTAAAACCACAAAAAGAAGATCTTGACTCACAGCGGAAGCTAATTCCTCCCCCAACCCCCGTGATGTGTTTGATTCATTGTGAAAACTTGAAGCAAAGCGAATTTAAGCAGACACAGAAACTGGAGCACTAGGCTTCTAGGAGATCACACATCGCTGTCCTCCCTCAAAAATTGATGGTTCAAAAGCATTGCCTTTCTGATGTACAGATTTAAAATGTAGGGGAAGCAAATTAATGACGTTCGTAGGAATTTAAAGGAGACTAATCAGTGCAGTGGGAGAAACCAGGGGCTGTTTACAGATGTACCAATGCAATAAATTCAGTATTGGCTTTTTCTGGAAGAAGGAATGGGATTCCTCTTTTCTAGCTAATTAAAATGGGCTTATCTGTAAATTTAGTTATTCATAAAACATGCTTTCACAGAGCTCTATTTTTCTAACAGGATGGGAAGGTTGCATTTCTATAAATGTGGGTCAGCCATGTGATTGAGTGACCCAGATTTCTGTAGACACTGGGAAGACAAGCAGAGAAAGGATCTGCTAGCCCTGGGCAAAATAGCAGAGTATGGGGCTCACCTAGCACTTTGAACTTGAATGTTTTCACTTGAAAATCATTTACTTGTCGTTTCCTCCTGAGGAAATAGCACCAATCACCCGTTCTTCCTGTTTGGTCTTGTTCACATCTCTTTCTAAATTGGCTAAGAAATCTTAAACATTTAAATTACAGTAGCAAGTTTGCAGACTTTGACTATGGCTGCGATTACTGACAAGATAAGAAGTGGGCTGGTGCCCCTGTGTGACCATCAGCAGGGGGTCTGATGGTAGCCTCCCATTAGCTTCAGACAGCTCATCCTATTAGCATTTTATTATCTCTGCTTACTTTCTCTGGAACTTAGCAATTGTTTTTGTTGCACAGTCAGCTGTTTTTTTTTTCTGTTATAAATTATGTTCAAGGTTACATGGTTCAATGTCGAAAAACTAGGCAACATGGATAAGCCAAAAAAAAAAAAAAAAAAAAGGAGAAGAATGTTGAAGAATAATAGAAAACCCACTTTTACTCACTCACAAATAACCACTTACTATTTTTGAACAATGAGCAAGAGGTGATTTTTCTTCTTCTTCTTTTTTATTTGTTCAAACTGGGCCTCTGAAACTAGCCACCTGAATTGAAATCCCAGCTCAGCCATGTCTCATTAGTGAGGTTTGGAGAAAATAATTGATCTCTGTGTATTTCAGTTTCTTTCTTTGATAAAATAAGGATGTCTACCTTAAGAAAATGTCTTGATACACTTAAAAGGCTTTGAACATAGCAAACATTCAATACATGTTTGTTAGAAAAGACATTGAATGCTTAGGTGGAATGTTTCCCATGTGGTATGAGGTTGTTCATATATCTGGTCCCCGGTCCATGGCCTGCAGCAACACTAAAACCATAATGGAGCTTGCTTAACCTGGTGTGGAACATAAGTACTGTATTTAGTTACTATTATTGCCTAGCACGTTATTACTGTTTGTCAGATATTTGTTGAATGAATGGATGTCTGTCACTGCCTTTGGGTAGTTTAAACTTGAGAGCTAAGACAAGAGAAGATTTGTGAAACAATAAATAAGTGGAGAGCCGCTTGCTACCCAGTTTGAATAGAGAGGTCCTAGAAGCTGTTTTACTTGGGAGGTTTCCATGGTGTGTTCAGTGTAAACTGCTCCGATACAGTCTGATTGTTACTGGGCAATAGATATGGGACCAGATCATCTCATCACAGAATGGAAGATATGCTATGGCTTTTTTTACTCATCTTGTTCATTTTCTATTTCAGTAGTCATCTCCTGAGTGCTTACGGAGTGGTGGGACCTATGCCAGGCCCCGGAGATCCAAAGACATTTGCAGGGACCACATTCTTGTTAGAGACATTTGTGATGCAAAAGGAAATGATAACATATTGTGAGCTATGCTGTGAGCCAGCACTGCCCAGGGCTGTCGGAGGCCAGTGTGCTTGTGTGTACCGAGTCCCAGTAAGAACCTGGGTATTAGTCTCCCATGGTAGGTGGGGCTTATTGCAAACTGAGGACATGCAAGTAGCATTTACAAAGATTGAGGAGAGGGTGAGAAAGCTGGGAAGGTGAGGAATCATCCTTAGTTTAGTATGGCTTGGGGGGTCTGGGGTGAGGAGAGGTGTGGGTCTTTATATTTCATGCTGAATGGGGTAGGTCGCTATTGATTGCTTTTTAAGTCGCAAGTGACATGATAGGAACTGCATTTTGGAAAGCTAGCCAAAAGCTAGTGTGTGTTGTGGGAGGCCAGACTCCAGCCAGGAAGACTCACTGTAAGAAATCCGGAAATAAGAGGCTAGGGGAAGGGTCTCAGGTGGGAGCATTCACTGAGTTTGGCAACCAACGGTTGTGTCTGTGTTGCAGGGAAGGGTGGCAGTGGGGTGGGTAAGAATGAGTTGATGATGGTTCTCAAGTTTCTGACGTATAGTATGCATAGGATAAATGAGGCCTTTTATGTAGATTTTAAAAATAGGAGAAAGAACAAGATGGAGGTGAGGAGATAATGCACCCACGGATTTTGACGAACCTCTGACATACCTGCTGGAGCTTCTGAGCAGGAGTGACCTAGAGGAGGAACAGGTGCTAGAAGCATGGACTTCATGCAGACTAATTTCTGTAGTAGAAGTTACTCTGTAGAGTAATAGAGATCTCTTGATTTTTTCTTATGAGGTAGCTTTGGGAGTGATTAGCTTATATTAAGTTCTGCCTTCTTTGAGTGATTGTCCAGTCAATGAAGAACTGTAGTATGCTGTCCTTGTTTTAAACGCAGTACAAGGATATTTTCTGGTGAAGGGAATTAATCTAAACAACTAATGTTCATTTTGGGGTCTTTTGTCAGGCTATTTGCGGTAGCACTTAGAAGCAGAGAGAAGTAGATTAGCACTGGCTCTAGTTTTTGGTGTTTTGGCTCCAAGCTGATAAACTAAGGAAATCTTTTATGATTTCAGCATCGTTTTGTGGAAGTGTCACAACTGTTTATCTGGGTGTTTTGTTTTTTTTTTTTTTTGAAAGTGAAGGGAATGCCATTTCTTAGAAGAAACTGTGCCCTCATTTGGTGGCTGAGCCTGGATGTGCTGGTGCCCTCTCATCCCCTACACCTGATTGGGTCATGTTAACCCTCTCCCGACCATCATGGTCTGGGGGAGGGGGTATTCTTGTTGCCCATTTTTTTACCCAGTTGTGCTCAGTGCCTCAGGTCAAGATACTTCCTGCAAGAGAAATTTTGGGGAAGCAGTATTCAGGAAAAGGAAGACGTCACTATAATTTATCTGTTAATCAAGCTGAACTTACATAATTCAGACATGGAAACATAGAAAATTTGTTTATGTTTCAATAGAATTATTTAGGACTTTAGTATTATATACCACATATTGTGGTTAGTTTCCTGGTTGGGGGAATGATGGGATTTCATATATAAAACAACAAGGTCTTATAATCCTGACCTGAAGAAGCATAATCTCTTCCAGGAGAAATATGTTTCCAAACAAGTACATACAAAGCAAGAAGTATACCCACAGTAGTGTGGGGATTCAGAAAATAACTTCCAAGAGAACTGTAAGGAATTCTTTGCAGAGGAGTGCTATTTTGGCAATATATAGGCTTGCTTACCTTGTTTGAACTCATGGGCAATTTTGTTGACAGTCATGTCCCTTTCCCTAAACTGGACTTTTCTCTATATTTTACCTGTGTTTCTTTGAATACATTTGCTGCTTTGGCTCTGTGTCTTTTGTCCTACACTGTCCTGGAGATCTTCAGGGCAAGGTTCCTTACTGTCAGTTCAACTAACTTTCTGTTCCCTGCAGCAGGAATCTGCCTAAGAAAAACTTGCTGGGATATGTAAATTAACATGGGCAGGACAACAGAATACTGGGAACCCATTTGCTCATCCTAACTAAAATGTGTAACTTGCAAGTTTAAAACCACACTGGCAGAAGTCCTCAGTGGGACTCCTGTGAGGGCCTGGATCTCCATTCCCCAGTTCCTAAGGGCTTTCCAGGGGGTGTCGGGGCAGTCCCTCCCCGTCAACTCTCAATAAACCCAGTACTGGCTCCCATACTGGTCTCCGGGTGATCTCTCAGAGCAAGGCTGCCTTGATCGTGTTTACATAATCATATACTTAACAAAGAGTTCACCCTGATATTTCCAGTAGCCACCTGGCACCATATGTAGGTATAACAATATTTTTTAATATACTTCCTATGCTGTACTTTACATTCCTGTGGATATTTTGTAACTACCAGTTTGTACTTTTCAATCACTTTACCTCTTTCACCCAGCCTCCCAACCCTTCTCCACTCTGGCAACTACCAGTTTGCTCTCTGTGTCTGTATGTCTGTTTCAACTTCATTTATTCATTTATTGTGTTCCTTAGATTCCACATATAAGTAAAACTATAGGTATTTGTCTTTCTCTGTTGACTTACATTTTACTTAGCATAACATACACTAGGCCAATTCTTGCTGTTGAAAAGGGTAAGATTTCATTCTTTTTTATGGCTGAGTAGTATTCCATTGTGTAAATGTACCTCATTTTTTATCCACTTATCTGTTGATGGACACTGTCTTAGCTCCTACAATCTTAGCTTAGGTTTCTAATAATTTGAATAGAAAGAGGTTGTGTAAGGGGGGTAATCAAAGAGTGATGGGGTGGGGGGAGAGGAAGGAATTCAAGAAAGGAGAGCAGCCCATAAAGGACGAGTTATTAGGGTCTTGCCACAGTGAATAACTGGGGCTGATTCTGAGGAGAAACTAGGAAGTGATATAAAAGGCATTTCAGAATTATCCTGTGTAAGGGAAGAGGGAGCTAAGATATTGAGGCACTATGTGCATTCAGTCATTTGTTGGGGGCTACTGAGGGGACAGACAGTTTAATTTCTTGGCACATTCACCCTACCATGAAGTGGGGAGAATGGCCTTAACTCTGGTGATGAAACCTCTCTGACCCAGAGATGCAGTGGGCCATCATCCAGAGCACCCTGAAATGGCCGAGTCCTGGGATGAGAGTGGGGGTTCCTGACAGGATCCTCTCTACCTCCTGCCTTTCTTGCGTGGGTCCAAGCTCATAGATGGGTTTCTTGGGTACATGGTTTTTGCCCCTAAGAGCTCTGATTGTCTCCAGTACTTATTCTCTTAAATACTCTGGAATTAGAGAAATGTAACACTGTGAGATATTAGACTTTGAGGTTTTCTTCTCCACATGGTCCCATGTCTGGCTTTCTGATGAGCGAGTGGTCTTCATAGTGCCTTGTGAAGAATTAGGGGCACTTTAGGCAGGGCAGAGCAAACAGGAAGCATGTCCACAGAAAAGCATAAAAAAGCAAAGGAAAAGACTGTTGTTTTACTTCCAAAATAGGCTTTGAAGTTAACATTAAGAAAAATGAGAGTTTTTTTTTAAATTTTATTGTTGTTGTATTACATCCATCCCCTTTTTGCTCCCCTCTGTCCCCC
>PVIW01006995.1:0-78615 GCA_004026585.1 Noctilio leporinus | reverse complement strand
TGGCAGGTAAGAAAGACTAGATAAGTATTGGCCACTCATATCATTAAATCCTCAATGATAATTATTTATCTTTTCACCTACATTTAGACATATTTTTAACAAATTAAATAATTATTTGGAGTACTGAAATAATATTTAAGGAAAAGGAATTTGGTTTCCTCTGTCTGAGCCTGGCTGCTGGTTATTAGAAGGGCTCATGGAAAAACATCAGGCCCTAGTGTTTAATTTCCAGCCTTAGGCTTAATTTCTAGTCCTTATCAGCAGCAATCTGGCATTGTTCCAATGTCCACAAGCAGCTGCATTTGGGAAAAGCCCTATTCCAGCTCCAGCAACTTTCTTGCTGTAGAACTAAACTGATATGTGTAAATCTAATTATATTCTTAGGTACAAGCGTCCTATGATTAATATTGTCTTATGTTACAAATTGACTTTTGGGACCATACCATTTCTCTTTGGCCTATTTCCCCTACTTCTATTAATGCAGGTAGAGCAAAAAACACATGCTCTGTTTAGAACTTAAAATAATTAACTATGTACATCATTACCATCCAAAATATAATTCCCAATCTTCTCAAGCCCAAGCTGATTCCAAACTTTTCAGAATTTCTTTTCCTCAGAAATCCCAGATTTATCATGAGTCAAAAGCCAAGCAAACAGTGAGTTACATATAATGTGCATAATAATGTGCTTGTCATTGCTGTTAATGGGAATCAATATTCATGAGCAGTACTTGGTCTCATGTGCTAAATAAACCCTAATTAGGAGTGTACCTCATTTAAGTTCTGCCTCCAAACTCAGATCAGTCAGTCAATCAGCAAGAAGAAACTGACAAGTAGAGTGGGTGCTTCAGTGTCACAGTTCATTATGAGAAATTGAAGAAATCAAAGTCAAACAAGTACAGACCATCAAACCTGTTTTAAAGACATGTTAAAACTGTGAAGCGGTTGTCAGTTTTGTGATTCATTTTCACTAATACGCTGAAGTTCACTGGGTGTCTATGGAATGCCAGGTATATCTCAGATTTCACTTGGTGTCATTTTCACCACAATCCTGGCTCATTTATTTGTAACCATTGCTAAAGTGAGTAAACTGAGAATCAGAAAAATAGTTAACCTGCCCAAGACCACATTAAGTATCCTAACTGGGGTTGGATCCCAAGAATATCTGATCACAGAACCTCTTCCCACTAGATTCCTGCTTCCTTATTTGATAGAATTTGTGGAAGTAAAAGAGTGCATGATATGGTTCTGTATGGCTGGAATAAATTATTAAAAATAGAAAGCAAGCCCTGGCTGGTGTGGCTCAGTGGACTGGCACCAGCCTGTGAACCTGAAGGTCACTGGTTCAATTCCCAATCAGGGCATATAACCAGGTTGCAAGCCAGGTCTCCAGCCAGGTCCATAGCTGGAGGTGGGTTAAAGGCAACCTACATTGATGTCTCTCTCCCTTTCTTCCTCCCTCCCTGCCCTTCTCTGTGAAAATAATGAATAAAATCATTTTTAAATACTTTAATTAAAATTAAATTTAAGTTCAAATAGAAAGCATCTTCCTACCTAGAACTTGTGGCTAACAGAAGAAAAATTCATATGTGTTTCATCAACAGAGGTAGAATAATGCCTTTTCACATGAAATCAATGGGAAATGAAATAATCCAAATAAAGAAATTATTCAGCCCTGGCTGGTAGCACAGTGGATAAGGTGCCGGCCTGCGAACCCAAAGGTCGAAGGTTCGATTCCCAAGCCAGGGCACATAACCAGGTTGCAAAGCAGGTCTCCAGTCAGGTCTGTGGCTGGAAGCAGGTGAAACGCAACCATACATTGATGCCTCTCTCCCTCTCTGCCTCTCTCCCTTCCCCTCTTCCTAAAAGTAATGAAATAAAAATCTTTAAAAAAAAAAAAAAAAAGAAATTATTCAGATAAATACAACTACAGAAAGTCTTTTATTTTATACACTTCACAGAAATAATTTTATTAAAAGTCACACTACCCTGCAAAATCAAGTATATTGAATGTAAGTTTTGTTTGTTTTTGTTTTTGTTTTTTGGTTGAGAGATTATCATTAGAAATGTCAAGTTTCATACTGTGCATTAAGAGAATGATTTTTTCAAGGGCTAACTTCCCAAAATATGTTGGGTAATTTGGATTTACATCTGATACCTGTGTTTCCTAAGTCCTCTGTCTATGCAACTTTACTTGTTTTTTTGTTTTTGTTTTCTGCTGCCAGCTATCCACTATTGATGCTATGCTTGCTTCCTGAGAATCATTTCCTTGTGTCTGGTATATATCTCCTAGGTTACACAAGCTTTTATAACCATAAATAAAATAAGATGAATGAGGCATTTTTGTGAGAGTGCGTATAGATCTCCTGTGGCTGCAACATAATGGTAAACATATTAATAAATCTAATGATAAATTTTAATTGCAACCATACATCAATGGGCAATAATAATTTGATCATATAGACACTGCCATATTAATCTCAAAATGGCAATCAACACTATATACACTTAATGGTGAAATACAGATTTTCTTGTTAAAACCAGAAAAAGACATGGACAACAGGTGGGATTGACTTTGGGAGGAATGGGGGGGTGGGAAGGGGGACAGAGGGGAGCAAAAAGGGGATGGATGTAATACAACAACAATAAAATGTTTTAAAAAACTATAATAAATGAAGAATTCAATAATAAAAAAATAAAAAATAAAAAGAATACACCACTGAAAATAAATAAATAAATAAATAAAAATAAATTAAAAACCAGAAAAAGAAACTAGAACATCCTCTTTCACCACTACTACTTCCCTTGTTCAGTGAGCTTAGCCAATGCAACAAAGCAAGAAAAAAATAGCAATTTTGGAAAAAGTAGAAAGTTTAATTTTTTTAGAACTACACAGAAAACCCTGAAGACATAACTTAAAAAATCAGAAGTAAAAAGATAGTTTTTAAACTAATACAGTGGCTAGTAGATAAGTATAATGAAAGCAATGTTTTTAATATATATAACAAAAAGTTCATGTAGCTAGTTGGAAAAAGGCCACTCACAAGACTCATTAAAAATATATAAATAAATAAAATATATAAAATTTTACTGAAGAATCAAAAAACTATATTATGATTTATTATTAATTATAAATTTCTCAAACTTATACATAATTTAGTGTAATTCTAATCAAAGGCCCACTTTTCTAATAATTTATAAAATGATTCTGATAAAACATTTCTAAATAATAGGTAAAATTACTTAAAAAATTTGGAAGCAAGAATAAGGACTTCATAATATATTAAAATTCAATATTGAAACTATAACTAAGTGTGGTTTGGTGTTTATACAAGAGTAGGAAAACAGATCAGTAGAACAAAATAGGAAATTCCTAAACAGACAAAATACACAAAAATATTTATGCATGTAGTGATGACCAGAGGGAAGCACAGACAATGGCTGGATTAAGGAGGGCAAAGGAGGACAGAGGAAATGGTGACATCTATAATAGTGTCAACAACAAAAATAAAGAAAAAAGATAATTGTGTATATGATGCCAGTGGTATTTTTGAAATATCAAGCTGATCCTCAAATTTTTAGCTCCACCACACATAAATTGTATTTAAACTTTCTGAACATCTCCATCTGTAAATGATAATAATAGTAATAAAATTTTAAGTGTGTGTAAGTCAGTACTTGGACCATACAAAATATATGGATGTCCAGGTGAAAATGTCAGGTAGGCATTTGAATGTGCAAGTCATGGGAGAGGTAGGAAAAGAGGTTAGGGAGAGGTAGGTTTGGGGAAGAAGCTAGAATAAGAAGTACAAATATGGATGACTATTAGGTTGCCATCAAAGCCACATGATTCAATGAGGTGATAAGATGATATAACTCAGGATGAGATGAAATAGAAAAGAGAGCATAAACATAGCCTCCCGGTCCCCAATACTAGCTTTCCAATGTTTCTTCCTGCACCTATTTCACACACTCCAAACCAACTTAGCCATTTCCTAGCTCTGTAACAATGGCAAGTTATTTAAACACTTTATGTCTCAGCTTTTTTATCTGTAAAATGAGGATAATAATCTCAACGTGGAGATTAAATAAATTAATGCATGTATATTGGTTGAAGCACATGGTGAATGCTAAGTAAATGCTTATTATTATTGTTACTGAAGTTTCTCAGGATAGTCAGTATATTTGTGCATAAGAGTATTCACTATTGCCTGAACTGTGTGTTTTTGGATGTGTGTGTGTTTTAAGAAAGACTGTGAGTGACTGCAGAGTAGCTCTGGCCAATAGCAGTATAATGAAAGACACAGGGATAATTTCAAACATTCTAGTAGCTACATTAAAAAGTAATTCTAGGGCTCTGGCTGATGGCACAGTGGATAAGGCACTGGCCTGTGAACCCAAAGGTCGTGGTTCAATTCCCATCCAGAGCAACATAACCAGGTTGTAAGCCAGGTCTTCAGCCAGATCAGTAGCTGGAGGCTGGTGAAAGGCAACCATACATTGATGTTTCTCTCCCTCTCTGCCTCTCTCCCTTCCCTTATCTCTGAAAAATAATAAATAAAATCATTTTTAAAAAAGTAATTTTAACAAAATATTCTCTTTGAGCTAACACATTCACACTTTATTGCAACATGTACTGATTATAACTTATTACTGAGTTATTTCACATGTACAGCAATCTCTCTATTTGGACAAGTACATTTTAAGTATTCTATAGCCACATATGGAATTATATTATAATTGGACATTATAATTATATTGGACAGCATAGCTGTAGATAAATGGGAAGATCTGAAGCCAGACACATGACATGTCTAAAGGAAATGGTAAGAGAATAATCAAGAAGCGGGGGAAACCGGTGATCTAAGATAAAGAAAAAGGAAGAGAAGATTTTTGCAAATGAAGATAAGTGTGGTTTTCTTTCTCTAGTAAATATGCATTTTATCACTCTCCTGCCAAACAGAATCTTGATTCATGACCTACAAGAAGTGATTGAGAAACAGTTTGATGTCAAAGAAAATATCCCAGGCAGACACAGCTATGCAAAATACAATACCTGGGACAAGGTACAGTATAAAATGCCTATGCTTCAAAAAGAAAGAAAAGAAAAAGAATTTTCCTAAACATTGTTGTCATTTAGTTTTCTTTTATTCTAATTCCTCATAATGATTTTACTCTTAAGATTGTTGCTTGGACTGAAAAAATGATGCATAAGCGTCCTGAAATGATCTCTCGTATTAAAATTGGAACTACTGTTGAAGATAATCCACTATATGTTCTCAAGGTAAAAATAATTCAAAAACTACTGATTTGTATTATTGTTGAAAAGCATGAATTTTAAAGTTACTTTTTAACACATGTAGCTAATTTTGATACAATACGTGTCTCATCTTTTTGGAGAACATTTAAACTCTAGACACCCATTCTAGAACAGAAGTGACAGAGGATTTTAGGTGGAACCAGGAAAGTTCCCAATTAAACTATTTGTCACAGTCAACAAGCACAGACAAATATTTTATCCTCTATCTTTATTACAAAAGTTTGTGATGTCCCTGGTATATAAAACAGTTTTCTAACCATTAAAATTCAGTGAAACTGATAAGTAAAATGTCATGAAGAAAAGAAAGATTCAAGAACATAGACTCATAGGCTCCCAGAACAGTGAGGCATTTCAACCCCATGTTGATGTGTGGTTCCCTTCTATAATCAAGCTACCTTGATTATAGAACTGAACTACCATTCAGCTGCTGCTGAATTTTTGGACATCCAAAGACACTGCTCCCAGATGCATCCCTTAATAACTGGGAATCCCTTCCTACCCTAAATTTCCATCCATTCATTCTCTCCAACTACACAAAACAAATTTAACCTCTCTTCAAAATGACAGCCCTTCATTCTCACTAGTCCTCCTTCCCACTTCAAAAACAACTACAAAATCTTTGCCACTCCAAGTGAAACATCTCAGGTTATGAAGGCAGAAGAACAAAAGAAAATTTCAGAAAAAGAAGCAACTTTATAATTTATGTCCCAGACCAAAGAATGTTAGCCGAAAAATAAGAAAAGCAACACTGTTTTTAAAAAAGAATAATAATCCTAAAAGCAACTCTGACACTAGGAAAACTTTTGAAAAATATACTATATAATAGACTATGAATTATGTACAGACATTTAAGGATATGTGCCATGGTCCCACCTGAAAAGAGCATGTGCTTACACAGTTACTCATGCAACAGGAAATGGAAGGAGGAATTGCTTTGAGAATAGGAATGAGTTATAGGACAACGACAGAGCAATGTATAAATTCATGCAAAATACAATAATATCTTGACTTTACTTTTAAATAGATTGGGAAAAAAGATAAAAGAAGGAAGGCTATTTTTATGGACTGTGGCATTCATGCACGAGAATGGATCTCCCCAGCATTCTGCCAGTGGTTTGTCTATCAGGTAAGTGAATTGGAACACACACGATTTCCCTTTGATTGTCAAGTCTCCAGCTCTTCACTAAGTGGCATCTACCCTTTCCACGTAAGTGCAGGTCCATTGAACTAGATGAGTCCACATTTGGCGTTGTCAGGAAATAAATGCTCTGGATTTTACTCAACATTCAATTTTTATAAAATTGACACCTTCCTTCAGACTTTTTCAACTCCAGCTGACAGTTTATAAACCAAAAAGAAATTTTGCGGGTTACAATATGAGCATTTTTCCTGTAGTTAAGCATGGAAAACATGAAACTATCTTAATATTCCAACCTACAAACATGGCCTTTCTTTAGTAAGCTGAAAGTTTAGGGATTTCATTAACTCATACATATACTTTCTAAATTCCCTTTCCAAATGAAAAATAATTCACTTTTTTTAAAGGTTTATGTTTGTTATCCCTCTCACTCTATTTCTATTGTATTCTGACTCCTACTACATTTAACCATCTCTGTCAGCAGCTTTTGCTCAGAACACACTAATGAAATAGGCATGACAATGGCCTTCTGGGTATGGATAGGTGTGAATTTGCCAATTAAGCTGATTATCCCCACCCTATTCTAGCTCTTCCAGCTGAGAGCCCAGTGCACCCCTTACTCTGCCCATAAAGCAATGCCTATCATAGGACTACAATATCTCCCAGCTCCAATGCAGCTGTACCTGGAAGAGATATTTCCAAAATTGATGACAGAGATTTTAGGTAGCCATAGAAAGTCCAGATAATTAGAGAAATTTTAGTCAGATGTAAGAAAAGAAAAAAGAAAAATGTTGATTGATCAATTTCTAAACTCTTGAATATTTTATCAATAGAGTACTTTTTCTTTAATCCTATTTACAATTACTGTATGAATCCTCTCCGATATTTATATATTCTAATACTTACAGACTCAATCTGTATTTACAAAAAGGATGTGAGGGGAATAATTCATGTAAAATAAGCTGTACCGCTACTTTTGTATTTGGCCTCAGTTCTTCCTATGAAATGTATCTTGCAGGCTACATTCAAAATGCTACAAGTCTCAATTAAATGATCATTTAAAGAATGCTCAGTTCAATACATTTCATTAGTCTACATAAATGTAATTTTGTGTCATGTACATGAGTCATTTATTTCAGTACAATTTAGGAGAAATATGTTCAAAATCATGTGACTTTGGGTAGATGGCTTAAGCAATGGTAGTTACCACTATTGTAACTAAAACTTTCCCTATATTAGCTAAACTTTACACCAATAGCTTCATTTTTTTTTTCCTACCCCTACAGGCAACCAAAACTTATGGCAAAAATAAAATTATGACCAAACTCCTAAACCGAATGGATTTTTATGTTCTTCCTGTATTTAACGTTGATGGATATATTTGGTCATGGAAACAGGTAGTGTACTGTGCTATAGTTTTTTTGTTTGTTTGTTTTGCATTTAACTAATATATTATTTACTGACTTTTATGCACAATGATTGCTATGCATTACATTTAAAATTTGGGTAACCATTTAATTTCAATTCACAAAAGTATATATTTTAAAATCTCAATTTCAGACTGAGGCAAACACGAATTTCTAAGTGTTTTTAAAACAATGTGAATTTTTTGTTGTAGAATCTGGTAATGTGGGAAAATAAAAAAAAGCAGTAATTATAAAGAATACTCTAAGAATATAAGTAACTTAAAGATATTATGAACACATTGACTTCAAAGAAAAAGTCATTGTATTCCACAAACTTGGGACAGAATTCAAGGAGGACGAATTATATCAAAATATAAATTAAAAAGTGGCATAGATATTTATCTATCTTTTAGAAGAATCCTTAATTTCCCTGCTACTGCTAAATAAGGTTCATAATGAACTTTCAGACAGCTACTATCACATAAAGTTCTTTTCTGAAAATTTTGCTTCAACAGTCACAATTTGACCTGCATTATATCTAAATCTATAAATGGTGAAAGATGCAATGAAGTTATAATTAAGTATAGGTAATTTTAGAACATATTTATCTTTTCTAATACTGAGAACTAATTAACAGTTTTTAAAACTAACTGAATTAGTTAGAATATTTATATAAAAGCAATATTTCTGAAAATACACAAGTTACAAAAAACAATATGTTCTTCTTTAAAATAAAGGGCCTTGGTTTAACTAGTCAAATAAAGCTGTACATACTTGTAGAGCGTATTCGAAATGATCAAAATGAAAAATACAAATTGATCTGCTGTAAACACTTGTGTCATTTAATCCTATAGGACCGCATGTGGAGAAAAAATCGTTCCAGGAACCGAAACTCCAAATGCATTGGCACTGACCTCAACAGAAACTTTAATGCCTCATGGAATTGTGAGTTGACTTGATATCAAGGAAATAAGCTATAAAGAGTGTTTAGACATAGAATTTACTTAAACCACCTGCGTATTTCAGTAAAGATATATTTTACCTGAGTGTTAATTTTCTAATCTAAAAATGAAAGGTACTATCACTGCTATAGAAGCAGTATGAGTGTTTTGTCACATGAGAAGAAGTAGAGCTTAGGGTTATCAAATTATCTCAATATATTTAGCTTGCTAAAATTGAAGCACAATTTGGATGTATAATAATTCAAATAATCAGTAGAGAAGTCTAAGGTGCTTCTTTATCCTGATCTGATAAAAGTTGAAAAATACAGTGATTAAAACCCACATACAGATAGTTCTTTAGATGTTTAGTAAAAAGAAACATCTGAGCAACAGAGTAAAAAGTTTTAATGAAAATGCAACAGTAAGCAAAGACCTGCTCTATCAGATGACTTTGTAGTTGCTACATAAATGTGACTTTATCATTTTATATATATATAAAAATATATATATTTATGTATATATATATATATTGAATATATATATATATATTCAAGGAGAAATGATCATTATCCAAATACATATTTTTATTACCTAACTTTGTTGAAAATATCACCTCAGCTTTTAATTCTATTCTACCATAATGAATATGATAATAGCAGCTTCCCTAATTGATGGCTATCTACTAAAACAGGTTGAAGAAACTCTGGTTCAATGTATGTAGCCAGTAGTACCCACCCAGTAAGTTATAACTGAGGATGAATTGGAACTGGGACCTCTCTGGCCCCAGGCCCTGGACTGCTTCTGGTGTATTATTCCTGTGACTCTGGACAAAGGAGGGAAAATAAACAAGGCTAAGAATATTCCAGTAGCCTAAGTCTGTTACACTCTGAGTTGTGTATGCAAAGTTAGTCTACAGTAACTATGACACCTGAAATGTAGAGGGCCCCTGTAAACCTGGGAGACTAAAATATTTAAAACATTTTGTGAATCCACATCAGCAGAAGTGGTGGCTATCCTGAGGAGGGGAACAGATTGTGATCTCGTCTACCTCTGACCTCTGCAGCTGTTCCTGGCAACGAAAGCCCATGCTCGGACACCTATGCAGGCCCTGCACCAGAGTCTGAGAAAGAAACCAAAGCTGTCACTGACTTCATTCAAAGCCACTTGAAAATAATTAAGGCCTACATCACCATACACTCCTACTCCCAGATGCTATTGTTTCCCTATGGATATACATCAGAATTGCCAGCTAACAATGAAGAACTGGTAGGTAGAAAAAAGCTTATGGTTTATGCTTTGACACCACCATTGACTTTCAGTCAATTCTTCATTGATGGCTTGTGCTATATTAAAAGAATTCCACATTTTAATACCAAAGAAAAGAACTAATGAAGTTTACCTTGGAGTTAAAATTGTAATCCTTAGATTAATTTTTATGTATTAAAAGTATACAGTTAATAAAATCTTTCAACATAATTCTCAGATAAAACCAGGAGGAAGAAATGTGTACGCTATCAGAGTGGAGTTCCATTACTATGTAAATCATTAACATTTACAATATATCATAGTATAAAACCACACATAGCAAAAGTCTAATAGAACAGCAAAGACATCTGTTTTTCCTATCCCTAAGACATCAGATTTAAGGATATCTGTTGTATTTTTGTCCTCCAGATCAATGTAGGAACGATATTAATATTTTTACTAAACAAAGAAAGAATATTACTGTCTAAAGACTGCCTGTGACATTTCCTCACTAAGAACATTTTTTCCTAAACTATGATCCACTAAGCATTCTTTTCCACTTTATGGAAACTAATTTGTTAGCTTTTAAAAAAAATCTAGATATGGCTTTTAATGAATTACACAAGTGGGCAAGGCCCTGGCTGGTGGCTCAGTGAAAAGGTGCCAGCCTGTGAACCCAAAGGTTGCTGGTTCAATTTCCAGCCAGGACACATAACCAGGTTGCAAGCCAGGTATCCAAACAGATCTGTAGCTGGAGGCATGTGAGAGGCAACCATAGATTGATGTCTCTCTCCCTCTCTGCCTCCCTCCCTTCCCCTCTTTAAAAATAGAAATACAGCAAGGGCAACATAACCAAGTTGCAAGCCACGTCTCCAGCCAGGTCTGTGGCTGGAGGTAGGTGAAAGGCAACCATACATTGATGTTTCTCTTCTTCTCTGACTCTCTCCCTTCCCCTCTCTCTCTAAAAATAATAAACAAAATCTTTTTTTAAATAATAATAAAATAAAAATAGAAATAGTAAAATCTTTAATTAATTAATTATTTTTTAAAGAGTGAGCAATGTGAATAAATGACTATTCATATAAAGAAATAAATATTTGTCCTGGCTGATATGACTCAGTTGGAACATTGTTATGTAAATCAAAAGGTTATGAGTTTGATTCCCAGTCAAGGCACAGTGTAGGTTTCCCATTCAGTCCTTAGTCAGGGTGCCTACAAGAGGCAACTGATTGATGTTTCTCTATCACATCAATGTTTCTCTCCCTCTCTCTTCTCCCTTTCTCCTCTCTAAAACCAATAAGCATGTCCTCAAGTGAGGCTTAATAAATAGAAAAAGAAAAGAAAGATTTTTAATTAGTATGGAAGAAAAGAAACAAAGCAGGTAAAATTTAGTTGTCCTAAATCCCAGGATAATGGGCAAATGCAACACATTCAGTAAGTTAAGATTCAAATATTGCCTCATTAAAAAACTTGTTACATCTTTTTAAGATTTTTAAAATTTTATTTATAGAGAGAGGGGAAGGTAGAGAGGCAGAGAGGGAAAGAGACATCAATATACAGTTGCCTTTCACCTGTCTCCAGCTGGAGACCTGGCTTGGAACCTGGTTATGTGCCCAGGCTGGGAATCAAACCAATGACCTTTGGGTTCACAGCCTGGCATGCTATCCACTGTGCCACCAGCCAAGGCTTTAATTTTTAAGAGATACACAATTGTCATTCTGACTTTAATCAATTGTTTCAGTAAAACAGCATTTAATTTTGAGTTGAAGCAGAGATTTGGACCAATCATTAAAACCATCCATGTAAATGTAACAAAGAAAATACACAAGCAATCTATGGCCCCTAGAATCATTTATTTAACCAATCTAGTTGAAATCTGAATCCATAAATATGAATAACTTATACAGACATAGCAATGCAATTTCAATCTGTCCTTAGGAAAATGGCATTATGGATTAAAAACTATATGCTTTTAAAACCTGAAGCCATGAAACAATCTGAAAGAAAGAAGAAAGATATCTTTAATTATAGGGAATGATGGAACAAAGAGAGGAAGTCACAGAGGAAGGGAAAGAAGAAAGAGAGAGAGAAAAGGAAGTATAGAAACAAATGAGGTAAGATATTACTGTAGATAACTGATTTCACATACAAAAGGCTTCACAGTACAATATAACTTACTGAAAATAAATTTCTTATTTAGCCAGTTAGTTTATTTTGATCTTCAAATACCAAGTAAGCAGTAAAATTTACTTTTTAATCCCCAGTAAATTATCAGCATTTGCATAATACCTAACTTCCTAAATTCTTTCTCTCTAGACCAAAGTTGCAAAGATTGGCACTGATGTTTTATCAACTCGCTATGGAACCCACTACATCTATGGCCCAATAGCATCAACAATTTGTAAGTTTTTCCTCTTACTTAATGTGTCATTTTATCTATTTTTTAAGTAAATATTAAAGGAAATTATAGAATTTGTAAATTAAAATTAGAACATTTGGAATTGCTAATTAAACCTTTAGTTTTAACAGGTGATTTTGAATTATATGTGCATTTAGGAGATAAAATCTGCCATTGGTAAGGATAATATATCTCTTGAAATAAATTATACTGAACTTTTTACAAGGTCAATGAAAGTTATTAAATCAAGACAAATTTAATTCATCCCCCTTCCTTGTACCCACCAACCACACATTTTATCCTCACAGCAATAAGAATGGTTGGGGCAGAGTTGATACTGTTTTTTGTTTTTTTAATCATTTAACTTTAATTGGACTATCTTACTTAAGTGAATCTCCCAGGCAAGCACAGTCTTTTCCCTAGCTCCTAGTAGAAAAATCGGTCGGCCAACAGTTTGAGGGAATTTAATCGTATCAAACCAGTTTTCTGTCTCTCACCAGCCCCTTCCTATTGTGTGTAACTGCAATCTATCTGTTGAATTAAGAAAGGAGGTCACAGGGTTCTAGTTCTGTTGTTCCGCTTTAGTATCTCAGCACCACTTCTTATTCTGCATTATTTTTAGACTTTCTTTCCACACTATATTTTTCACAAGTCAGGCACTGTGCTTAGCCCCTGATTTTAACAATCTCAATTAATCCTCACAGCACTTTATATCTTGAGCAATACTTGTAGTGAGCTAAACTGGGATTCATTCCCAGATTTTAACAAAACCCAAAGCCCGTGATTCTGACCACCATGCATGCTGCTTACCCACTTGGTGTTTGCCGCTGTAGTAATTACACTTTTCCATATTAAAGCAATGAAAATAAATTCATTCACTTTTCACCTGTCAAAACCATTCATTCAGACCCTGGAAATTGATACCACGTTTGCTCTTGTAGCTAGATCCCACTGGTGTTAGTTTGGAAATACTTTAGTAAAAATTGCCTTTTCTGCAAACCATTTCTGAGCTTCAGTTCTTGGACCCAATGTTAACAGGAAATTTCTACTGAAACTGCTTACAAAACTTAACTTCTTATCAAAATTTAATTCCTTCAAAGTAAGGATCATATTTCTGATCTCCTCTTATACCACCTAACCACCTAATATCTAGTACAGTGCAGGGCACGGACATCAAAAATAGTTCCCATAAACTTGTTCATTGAAAGTAGTGTCCTGATTTATCCAAAGAGTGAACTTGGATTGAAACCACAAGACTAGGCTTGATTTATTATGCATCCCACTCTAAAGCCATGATAGCCAAAACTTTTAGCATGAAGACTGCATTTCATGGACAATGCACACTTATTTCCATTATACTTTAAGAATTTGTGGATTGAAAAAACGATTACGTGCATATGAACCTCTGGATTCCTTGCAATAACTCTACCTGGCCACATCTTATAAACCACTTCCCTAATCCAAGCTAAAAGTATAAACTTTAAACGGAAAGTCTATACTCTCAACAATTGCTATGAAAATTGAAAATGCCATAGTCATTGCATACAACTTCTAGAGCCAACTTACTGGCCTTTTCTTTCTTGGTGGAATTGGATAAATGACTAACAGAAGAAAAAAAGGAAAAACAGACAAGTCCCTTTCCTAGAGAATAATCATCAGCAATCACCTATCAATCAGTTTGGTAAAGGGCTGAAGAAAAAGTACAATGAGAGTCAACTGCCAGCATCCGAAGGGATGGTGCTGAAACATAGCCATTCCAGGAATTTGTTATACATACAGGTGGATGACAACAAGGCTTCAAAACAAAAGATATAGCTACATACATGAGTGGACAGAAAGCAAGCAAAGTGAAAAACGAGAGCAGATTAGAGCACCATTTTAAAATAGTAACCTACTTAGTGGATACCGAGGAATAGCAAGGCCAGATAAGCTACCCAGGTATGATGTAAAAGCATGATCTACTTCAGCAATTTTCAACCTTTTTCATCTCATGGTACATATAAACTAATTACTAAATTAATTTTAAACACATAAAAATTACTAAATTAATTTCTACCAATCTGACAAAAAAATAGGTATAATTTTGATTCACGCACACTAGATGGTTATTGTTGTATTGGCTGTTGTTATTTTTTTATTTGACAATCTAAAGGAGAAGAGGTCAGTTCCCCTGACTAGTCAGATATTACATTAAAATTTTTTGCAGCACTCCTTTGTGCCTTGCCCAGTATATTAGTGGAAAATCACTGATCTAATTCATGGTTCTTAAGCCTCACTTCCTATTGTAGTCATCAGAGAAGCTCTTAAAATACAGTTGATTAGGCACCCCACTCCAAAGCATTCTGATTTCATTAGTCTGTGGTGGGGCCCAGACCCTTGCATTTTCTTTTAAGTACCTAAAATGATTCTAAAATGAAACTAGAGTTGAGAACCACTGATCTTAACTAAATCCCTCATTTGTAGACTGTAAAATTGGCAAACAGAAAGATTTTATTATTTCAGATCAGAACAGAAACAAAAATCAGCATTCCAAAAGGAACCATGGACATGGACAATAGGTGGGATTGACTTTGGGGGGAATGGGTGGGTGGGGAGGGGGACAGAAGGGAGCAAAAAGGGGATGGATGTAATACAACAACAATGAAATTTTTTTAAAAATCAGCATTCCATACCATAATGGTATGCCAAGTACCTTGCCACAAAGCAGCAACATTTAGATCACACAAAAATCTAAGTTAAAAGGTTATGAAATGTTTATTTTTGTGTAGTAACAATATATCTAATCCAATACCATCTTAGAAATAACTGAGCATAGTACCTGGTTAACAAAAACAGTTCATTAAATTAATAGGGACCAGGTCACTTGTATCATTATTAATATCACCCATTTGTGAGTCACACCATGAATTAAAAAGTTAATTTCAAATTGCCTTTTTATTGCCTTCTCATGCACCAATATTGCCAGATCTGCTCCTATTTCTCAACCTCATACCGTTTTGAAAAGGAGAAAATCAAGACCTCAACTTTGTAGCTCACAATACCCAATATTATCTAGCTAGTAAGATAAATTCAAGCTGAGATTATATTAAGGAACAACAAAAGGGCAGAGAAAATATTTCAATTTATGACCATGTATCTCTAGCTTCAGCTCTCTTGCTTCAAATAGAATTTTCACTTAGAGTTGCTATAAAAGTGCATGTTATTATGTTTAATGTATGTCAATAACACTTTTTTCTTAAAAAGAAAAATACATTAATCCACAGCATCACTTTACGAGAATTCCTTTGCCCTAAAACCATACTCCCAGCTCACTTCAGTTTTATTTTGGCTTGTTTTAATTGTATTACAGTAAGTTCCTTGCACATAATGTGCCTTGAAAGGAGCAAAAATAATTTTAATGTCAATATATTAAGAAAATATTGTCAACAAAAATATTATCTTGTAGAACTCAATGAAGACTCTTTCTTGGGAGAACTAAGACTGACATATGGTGGGTAGTACACTATCTGGCTAATAAATAATACAAATTCTGAATACAGATTTCCTCTTCTGTAGAACAGTAAGTACCTAAATCATAAGGTTGTGATAAGAATTAATGAAATGGGTTAATTTAGCAAATGCTTGTTATTATATTTTATGAATATACACACAGTAGGTAAAGATGGAGATAAATACAAGGCTAAGTAGCAGGTTCAACAAATTAAGTTCTATAATAACGTACAAAGATCTGTCCTAAAAGTATTGAGCCATTGTTACTATAATTAAACCAGTTCGTGCAGCTACTTTCAGGATAGATCTCATATTCTTACAAGTAAAAGGTTTTTGTGTTGAATTTATTTTATGCCTTAATATAGTTTTGGTTTATAAATTTAAGGTTTTGAAAATACAAAAAGTGGTATCATAAAAGAAAATATATTATACTCAATAACATTGTGTGTATGTGTGTGTGTGTGTGTGTGTAGTCTGTCCAGAAAAAGTTGAACCATTGTTAATATAACAAGAACAGTTTGTATGACATTGATGTAACCTGACAACCAAGGAGAGTGAATTGCAATGCTCGTGCATACAATGAATGATGACTTCACTGTACTAGTCATTGTGGATAGTAGATGCCATTGGATAAGCATGTGTACTGTGTGGCCATCACAGTCAAAATGGCTGAGCAAGTAGAGCAATGAATCTGCATTAAATTGTGTGTTAACCTTGAACAGTCCTCTGAGGAAATTATTTTGATGATTCAGAAGACTGCAGCTATACACAACTGGTGATCGGCCACTTCATCACAATAAATGCACCCACTCATACATTACATCTCATGCAAAATTTTTTGGCAAAACGTTAAATCAGCCAGGTAACTCAGACCCCTATAACCAAGATTTGGTGACCTGAGGCTTTTCCCAATACTAAAATAATTTTTGAAAGGGAAGAGATATCAGACCATCAATGAGATTCAAAAAACTATAAGAGAGCAGCTAATGGTGATTGGGAGAACTGTGTGAGGTTCCAAGGTGCCTACTTTGAAGGGCACTAAGGTGTCATTGTCTTATGTACAGTGTTTCTTTTATCTTCAATAAGTGTCTCTATCCATGGCTGGCTATATATATATATATATGTATACACACACTGTATACATGTATACACTGTGTATATACATATATATGTACAGTGTTTAATAGTCATCACTATTAAACTTAATGAGAAATTTCACATAAACTGATCAAAGTGGAATAGTCAAAGTCTTTAATTCTTTCAAATCAGAAGAGTTTATTTAACTACAAATGAAGAGTTAGTCCAGCTAAAAATTGGCCCAGTTTATTAAAATATCTAAATTTCCTAAAGGCATAAACCAATATACCGATATACCCTAGAAGCTGAGTGAACCTCAAACAAAAAAACCTCAAAGAAGCTCACATCAAACCACACCATAATTAAAATTCTAAAACTGAAAGACAAAAAACTCTTGAAGGTAGCCAGAAAGAAATAATCCAGAGGGAAAAAATATTCAAATGATAACAGATGTTTCATTTGAAACCATAAAAGGCCAAAAAGAAGTGACATTATTCAAGGGCTAAAATAACTATCAACCCAAAATGCTATATTCAGTAAAAATATTCTTCAGAAATGCTGAAAAATAAAGATACTCTCAAAGGAAATCTAAGAGAATTTATCAACTGCAGACCTAACCTTTAAAAATAGCTAAAGGAAGCTCTCCAAATAACAGAGAAATGATCAAAGAAAAAGGCCTGAAACTGTAGAAAAGAAAAAAGAACAATAGATTAAGTAATTAGTGAATGAATGAAATAGATTATCATTCTCCTCCTGATGGGTGAATCAAAAATTATTACTCCAGCCCTGACTGGTGTGGCTTGGTGGATTAAGAGCTAGCCTGAGAACCAAAAGGTTCTAGGTTTATTTTTAGTCAGGGCATCTGACTGGGTTTCCAGACAAGCCCCTAGTTGGGGGCAAGCAAGAGTCAGTCAATCAATGTAAATCTTGCACATTAATATTTCTCTCCCTCGCTTTCTCTCTGATTTCCCCTTTCTCTAAAAAGTAAATAAATAAAAATATCTTTCAAAATTATAATGCCATCTAATATGATGCTTAATATATATATAGAAGTACTCAAAACAATTGTATTTAAAAAATGGAAAAGGAAAAAGAACCAAAATTCAAGCTTTTTCCATCTCACTTGACATGATAAAACATTGATACTAAAAGATTTTGATAAATTATGTATATATATTATAACACCTGGAGCAATCACTAAGAAAACTTTACAAAGTGATATATTCAAAAGCATTATTGTAAATAAATCAAAAGGGAATTCTAAAAAAATGTTCATGTAACCAAGCAGAAGGTAATAAAATTAAATATTAAATATAATTAAATGTACTAAATATAAAATAAATTCCTACTTTAGAGTAGTAAAAACAAAGGGAACTAAAAACAAATAAGATGGCAAGTTAACTCCTAAGAATAATTGACCTAAATATATTAATTAAAAGACAGAGATTGGAAAATAGATTTTTAAAGGTATAATTGAGCAATACACTCACTACAAGTAACCAAATTCAAATATTATATATATAGGTTGAGATAGAAAAGCTGTAAAAAAGATATACCATGAAAACATTAATCAAAGGAATAACCACATTAAATATCAGACAAAGTAAATTTCAGGTCAAAGAAACTTTCTAGGTCCAAGAAGGGACATTAATATTTTTTTTCAACATTTTTACAAATTTTGTTAAGACTACAAGCGTCTGGATTGAGGAAACACAATCCACCATAAACACCATAAACAAAGTTCATAACTACATTAAACTAATCACTATATTGCTTAAGAATAGATACACATATGGTAAAAATGACAAAAGCAAAGGCAAGGTTAACCAAAATGCAAGATGATGAGTACCTCTCTGGCAAAGGATGGGCGGTGGAATCAGAGAGGGGAGTTCGAAGGCTTCAAATGGCTTCAGTATATACTTTCTCTCAAGCGACATACAGGGTAGATGCATTTTTATTATTGTTGTTCTTTAAACTGGACACGTACAGTAAAACTTTTGCATGTGTAACAAAGATTATAAAAAGTAGAAAACTAATGAAGTTCATCCATTCCTCTGTGCTACCTATAACACAAGCCAAATGGAGTCATCCACTTCCACACCCTGGTGCAGCCTCCTTCAACTCTCACCAGGAGCACTGAAACCCCTTCCTCTCCCCGAAGGCAGTCAAAGAAACCATTTTTTTAAATGGTACCTTTTTAGTTTGAATTTCATCTTGCCCACTTGTTATTTGAAGCAAAAGAGATAATTGCTCAAGACCACAAAGCCTGGAAATGGCAGGCAGGATTCAAAATCCTCTTGTCTTACCGAGAACTCACAGTGCCTTTCCCACCCACTATCCTGTCTTGTATTGAACAATATTGGGGCAGGCATAGCCTGAACCTGCCAGAGGGTAATTATTGTTTAAAAAATAGGTTGATTTCTTCTTCTCCAATCATCCCTTCACCATGGAATAGACCTAGTACCCAGGTGGGAATGAAAGAGATCTTTGGTACTCAAACCTGAGTCCTTGGGGCCAGTAATTGAGTCTCACATGAGTACCCTCTGTCCCTACTTTAAAAAAAAAAAAAAAAAAGGGAGGTGGTGTAATACAACAACAATAAAATTAATTTTTTTTTTTTTAAATCAGCCCTGACTGGTATGACTAGGTGGATTGAGCACTGGCCTACAAACCAAAAGGTCACTGGTTCAATTCCCAGTCAGGGCACATGCCTGGGTTGCGGGCCAGGTCCTCAACTGATTAATGTTTCTCTTCCTCCTTCTTCCTCCCTTCCCCTCTCTCTAAAAGTAAATAAAATCTTTAAAACAACTTATATTTACTCTCCAGCTGTGTGGAGGGCACTTGGAGGCCTGGTCCACAAACACTGGAGCTACTAGAGGAACAGACCAAGGTGGCCAAGCAGAACTGAGGTGGAGGGTGAGAAGGGCAGGCAGAGCCAAGGCTGTGGGGCTTCCCCAGCTGCTCAGAGTAAGTTCAGGCCCACAGAGGTTCAGCTCTTCATCCTGGCAGCACTTGCAGCATTTCTGTCTGTGATCTTTCTGCCCTGCAGCAGGCACCATCATGTCCTGAGTTGTTAGCACCCAGCACCAAGCACAGCCAAGGGTAAACATGCAGGAAATGGGAGGTCTGGCTAGCTCCCAGGCACTCTTCAGTTCTGACTCAGGTACCTCCTTGAGAAGTCTTTCTTCCCTGGCATACTCTTCCATTGTTTCCATGCCACCCACCATGAGTCCCCACAGTTGTGAAGCTCTCTGAATTGTGGGATCAAATATAAATATACTTGTCAAACCAATGGAAGCTTGTAGGCTGGCTGTCCTCTGAGGGTTGCCAGGTAGCATTCTCTCTGTCCAAAATTCTCTTTCCTCTTCTTTCACCTCCTCGGTTTATTTTACCATTCAAGGAATTACTAAATGTTATATACACTTGCTTGCTAAGCTCAAATGACACTTCCTCCAAAAAGTCTTTCTGAGCTTCTCCTTTAAGTACTCCTCTAGGTCACTGCACCTAGGTGGACCTCTCAGCCCCTAGACCAAAGGTTCCTGACCGCAGGGACCAGTCCTGAGTCACTGCACTGTGGCCATCACCTGGCAGTGCTTGCTTGGTATCAGGCTTGGCATCACGCAACAGCTGCAGAAGGCATCACACCTTAGTAAAGAGATCTATCTCCAGAGTAGAAAGATCCTGGTTGAGATCCCAGCTCTGCCACTTGAGGGCTTGGGCAAGTTCCTTTCCCTTAGTTGGCTGATCTGGCTGAGAAGTCCAGAACTGAGGTCTTGAGCTGCCTGACTGAGTTGCCAGGATAGCCATTATGCCCTCAATCCTAGGGGAGGGGCAGGAAGGACCCTTTAATACATGATATATGGTAGTACAGGGACCTGAGCTCTGTAAGGAGGAGGGGAAGTTACAGCAGGGTTCATGCTTCTCTGTCCTAGTCTAATCTCTGCCTCCAAGTCACCTAGAAAACAGAGTCTAAAACGAACTATGTACTAATGTTTTATTTGGGTGCTGTAAACCCAAGGCAATGAGAGTATGAAATAGAAAGCAAGGCACAGGAGAATGGGAGGAAATACAAGGGTATATTACCTGCTTCACAAGCCTTGAAGAAGCACAGCAGTTCAGGAGGCAATACAGCCATTTCAATATTTAGGATAGTTTAGGATGGTTAAGAAGCACAGCGGTTGTTCACTGGCTACATAGGAGATCTCCCCATTAGTTGTACTGTTCAGAGAAATGGTGCCTTGCAGCAATCAGGGGAAGGAAGGGATAAGAGGGAATTTACCTTCGTGGATCTTCCCCATCTTCTATTAGTCAGACGTTACAACAGGAGCATAAACTCCCCCATACTTCTAGGTTGCTAGTGGCTACTTAATATGCCAGATCCTATACCCTGCAGTGGGGTCTTCCATCCAGGTCTAGGAGTGGTGGGAGGAAACAGGAACTCTGGGCGTGTGGCTGATGAATGCCAGAGAGAATATCATTCAATATGTAAGAGGTTTTCCGAATAGTCTAATACTGTTTTCCCAATACTGTTTTTGTCATTTACCAGAACAGGAAACATGGCATAGTGATCAAAGACCTTTCTCAGGTCACATGGCTCTAGTAAGTGGTGGATTCAGGATTTTAAGATAGCCTGGCTCTGGAAATGGTGAAAGACCTAGATAAAGAACTTGAATTTTATGTAGAGAGTCACTGAAGAGTTTCAAGCTGGGGAATGATGTAAGATAAAGAGCTTTTTAATAAAGCTCCTAATCTTACTTTGCTCCATCTTTCTATGTGGCTAAACTCCACAAAAGTAGGTGGCTGCAGAGAGGTAAGGGCATTTAAGAGAGTTTTTGAAGAGTCCCTGAGAGGGTTCAGAGCTCATATGGGCTTCATCTGTTTCATAATCTTTCTTGGTCTGCTTCTAAGACTATAGTATCAAAGAGACTAGTTGGTCAGAGGCAGGCAGAATCTGGATGGAGAAGCCAAAATAAGGGGAATAGGATATTGACTCAAAGACCAGAAGCAGAAGAACTAGCCATCTCTTCATCATCGGCTGGTGGATTGGGGGATCTTGGCATCTGCAGCTGAACCCATTGGTGTTGCCTGAGATGCTCAGATCTCATGAACCATCAGCCACATAGATTACATTTATGTGGTCTGTATCTGATGTGTATCCACATAAGTCATCCGCAGGGCCTCTCACCTGTGCATTTGTGCTCATGACTCATGAGGTGGGAGTGCTTGGTGTAAGTTTTTCCACAGTCTTCATATTGGCAGAAGTGAGGCCTTGGAAATATGGGTTTTCTCCTGGAAGCTCTTTCCTGGTCCCTGTAATTCTGCCCTGCTCTTTATGGAGCAGGTATGGGCTGCTCAGGTAGGAAGGGGCCTTCCTGAGAATCTGGCAGGCTAACAAAGGAGCCCTGGGACTCGAAAGCCAGAAGTGATGGGGACCCAGCTGGGGGCAACTGATAGTTGTGGGGATCTATAGGGAGTAACATCTGAGCCAAAGATGTTTGAGGATCAGAGCATTGCCTGATCCTCAGCAGAAGGTATGGTTGAGGCCAATAGCATGTTAGTTGTCAGAGTCGTTATGGGAAGATATTGTTGGAACACTACTGTGAGACATCATTGGGATTCCATTGGGACCTGTGTCTGGTGGCCCACTGGAGAACATTCTTAAATTCCCACTGAAGATCATGGCCATCCCTGGATTATTGGGCTCTCTTAAGGCATCATCTGGGGCCCATTAAAAATCATCATTCCTGGTTGAGAAGGAGACATTTTCTGATGACACATCATCTGGGAAGGAAAAAGAGTCCCTTGGGGGCCATAGCTCATATCATGCTCAGGCAGCAACATATTGAAGGGTGGGCCCATTTCATTCACATTCTGCCTGGGTGCCGCTGTAGAAACCAAGGGGGTGCTCCTCAGCTGTGAACACTAAAGCGTGTGTCGAGTGCCTGATGGACCATGGTTCCAAGAGGTGTGCACTCCGCTGCTCCCGAGAGATGGAAACGTACGCAAGATGCACAATGACTCCTCAGGATCCTGACTGAACTAGTGCTGAGCTGCCTCCCACTGGTTCAGAACATTGTCCCCTTGCTCCATCTCAACCTGGGAGCCTCTGCACCTTGGAACTGGGAACTGGGTACCAGCTGAAACCATGGCAGAACAGGTCTGAGCTCTGCTGCTGTGCTGCCGCAGGTCTGTATCATGTGGCCTACCTCCATGCCACAATCACAGCATTCCACCTCTACCAGGGACATTAAATTAACAAAAATCAATCTTATGCAAACCAATTTCACCTATGATGATTCTACCAAAATTTCAAAATTAAGTTTTTCTGGTTTCTGACTGATCTAAGCATATGCTTCCTTTACTCTTTCCTTTCCCTGTCACTACCCTTTCTGAGTTTCTCTTTTTGTTAATGAAGTGGGCTGTTCTTCAGCTACCCAGGTTGAAATCTCACTAATTTTTATTAAAATCTGTGACTCTTCCATTCCAATGTTTCTTACATCAAGCCCTCAATTGTGTTCACAGAGTGTGAGTCTATACTAGTCCAGGCTTTTATTTCACAATACCTCCAAACTGGTCTCTACTTTTTCCAATCCAGGTTAACCATCCTAAATCCTGAAATGGCTGTATAGCCTCCTGAACAAAACACCATGTCCTGATTTATCAGGTTTCCTGAGTTTTGCTTACAAATTCTCACTGCTGTAATTTGTTCCAGTCTAACTGGATGTCACTGGTTCCTGAAAATGCATCCATGCTTTTCCATCCCTGAGGTTCACTGGCCAGAATGCCTTTTTTCTAGTATCTCCATCTGGAAAAGTACATTTTATCAGGGCTCACTTCAAACACCTCCATCATGAAGGTGATATTAGAGCAAGCATTGAGCATGAAGTACCATTGTCACCACCAGGCATGATCTCTTTCTTCCTTAATATCTTCACAAGATATTTTATTCTGTCTAGTCTCAACTGACTTGCATCTTTGACTTTTCTCCCCTGAATTCTAAGTTCCCAAAGACACCAATAGCATCTTCATTTTGCATCTCACTAACCACCCTCCACAATGCCAAGTAAAGTGCATTGTACATATTAAAGTTTTAATAAATATTTGTTGAATAATTTAAGAGCCAGCCTTATATTTTTACACCAAAATATTCTTTCTATCTTTTTTATTTTTTTTTGGGGGGGGGGGAGTTGTTTTGGGTTTTTTGTTTTGTTTTGTTTTTTGTTTTTTGCATCACAGCTTCGAAGTCTTAGCTTTCAAGTCTCAAATGTTAATGTCAGTTGAACTCAATACTTGTCCTGGAACAGAAATTATTTTATGTACAAAAATTAGCTATACTATTATGCAAAGAAAAAATATACATAATGTATTTTAGTAGTTATATGCAGTTATATAAATCTTATAAGTATACAACTTATAGATGTGTTTATATTTTTAATCTTTTTTACCAAATAATACCACTTTTAGTAAAATTTCATAAAAGTTGGCATAGAAAAGTTAGAGGATTAAGTACATCCTTAAGACAGCTTTCTTGGTCTTTTCACTATAAAAGAGTTTACCTTAGCAACATGACTAGAAAGAGACCTGAACTGTTAGAAAGAATGTAATTTTGCATCATTTTCCATGGTGGATTTTTAGTGACAAGTGACCCCCTGCCTTAGTTAATTTTCTTAGCTGCTTGTCCTTACTCAGACCACCTCCATCTGCATCAGCATGTGCAGAGTATAAACTCAATTTATAGTACTAACCCAAGCAAAATGTAATTTTGAAAATGCATCATATTTAAAATGTGTGGTAGGTTCCAAAACTATGATCATATTTTATTCTATACTCTATATTATACAGACTATTATTCCCATTCATTACTTCAATTAAGTGTACACATAATTATTTTTTATTGCTAATTTTACACCAGTGAATTTCCATTTCAAGAAAAACATTAGCATTTGTTCCTAATTAAATTCTTCCTGCTTATGTTTTACAGACCCAATATCAGGCTCTTCTCTAGACTGGGCTTACAACCTGGGCATCAGCCACACCTTTGCCTTTGAGCTCCGAGATGAAGGCAGATTTGGTTTTCTCCTTCCAGAATCTCGGATAAAATCAACCTGTAGAGAAACCATGCTAGCTATCAAATTTATTGCCAAGTACATCCTCAAGCATACTTCCTGAAGAACTGCTCTCAGTTTGGAACAAGCCAATCACCTCTTTGTGCCTTCACTAGAATGTCAATCTTCAATTCTCCTTAAAGAAGGCTTCTACATCACCTGACTCTTACTCATTTAAGTCCTATATTATTCCTTTTTGCTTTTTCTCTCAGTAGCAACTTAACAAATAGCTTTAAACAAAATCCTTTAACTACCTTTCTTTGCTTCAAATAAAGTTTAAACCCAGCACAAGGTATTACTTTGAGTATTCTCGAAGATGATAAAGAGTGGGTCACCAGAAAGAGATGAGAACCCTCAGTTTCTCCAGAGCCAGATTTTCACAGAGTGCCTTCATTATTTTAGGTGCTAATATAATAAAAATAAAACACATTCAAAAATGCATCTTCTATTTTTAGAAACCACATTACCTACATTCTTTTATTAGCATTAATAATCAAGCATTAATATTTCTCATGCATACTATTAATTTTAAAAATATCTTTAATTTCAAAAATATATTTTGCTTATATATGTGTATTTTTAAATACATTTGGGGATTGTTTATACCTTCACAACAAAAGTATGTCCAAAAAGGAAATAAAATGATTCATAGAGAGATGAATCTCCATGCTTTAAACAACTAGTTCTTATCAACATAATATATATTAAATTTAAAATATTTTAACCTGTCGTAGCCAGAAGGAACTTCCTCTCAAAACATCTCTTGGCAGTACAGACACAGTCAAGACATCTGGTCCGCTGTGAGCCCTGACCCATAAAGATCAGAAAGAATCCTGGAAATATAGTACAAGTTGGAGAAAGAAGTCATGCTGACCGAGGGCAACCAGAGTAACTTTACCTTTATACTGTCTATAATCCTTTTGTTTAAGAGTGTTACAAAATAGCTCTTCCCCAAATTTAATTCTTTAATATCTTTCATGTGACAACAGTAGTGTCTGCATTCTAGAAATCTAGAACACAGGTGCCTGATAGATTTGAAGCCAAGAAGAAAGTTCTTTAGCTTTCTTTAAACTTACTTACAGAAAATTCTAAGAAAACTCTTTGAGAATCCATAAGATCCTGAGAAACCAGGTCACCAAATACTCTGGCACTTTCCTCATGAATTCTTTAGGGTCCCATAAAAGAAAGAGTGCCATCAAATCTACAGGTGACAGTGCTTCTGATCACTATAGGTAGGTAAAGGTAAATGTTTTCCATGTAAAATTTTCGGGGGGAACCAATTTGAACTAACAAAATTGCTTTATAAGTAGAGGAGTGAGAAAATGGCAGAGTCAAGAAATTAAAAGCCTAAACTGTGGTTATGAGATGAAGTTGTCCCTTATTAAAAATATGATGTTCTTAAATATTTCCATTCAAAACTGACTCAGAACAACATAGGCGTGTAGATTTGTTACATTAAACATGCCGTATGGGAATTATGACGTCTGTCCAGAAAGTATTGAGCCAATGTCAATATAATTAAAACACTTTGCATGGGTGATAGTTTTTGGACAGACCTCACATACACTCACACTTACTCAACTGAGAAAGGGCTAAAAGAAATTCTAACCCTAAAATTTACATAACTTCTAATACTTCTAATTCCACTGGGTATGTAGATGGAAGAGGTGAGAGGATAATCCCAATTGTTGAATATCATCCTGTGTTCATCTATTATTCATTTTATAAAGGTGCAAAAGTTTTATGCACTTTTTTTTTTAAATAGATTTTATTTATTATTTTTTACAGAGACAGGCAGGGAGAGAGGCAGAGAGGGAGAGAAACATCAATGTATGGTTGTCTTTCACCTGCTTCCAGCTACAGACCTGGCTGGAGACCTGGTTTGCAACCTGGTTATGTGCCCTGGCTGGGGAATTGAACCAGCGACCTCTGGGTTCGCAGGCCAGCACCTTATCCACTGTGCCACCAGCCAGGTATGCACTTTTTTTATTAAGTAATTATGCAGTTTAACATTTATTTTCTCAGAGAAAAATCATTTGAGTGAATCAAAAATCAAAAATTCTAACAAGACTACTTCTTATCTTAAATAGCTTTTGCATAGTATCTCAGAGTATTTTGCTTCTTTGACTTCATATAAATTGTGAAGATAAATAGGTAAAGAAAAATATTCATATTAAAATTAAAAACTAAAACTTTATGGAAATGTTTGAGTACTCAATGCTGTGATTCTTTCCTTGATATTTCTCATTTGTCAGTAAAAGGACTCTTTACCCAAGTTTCATGTTATGCTATCTCTTACAATATGTCTCACGCACAGACAAAAATATATATATTTAGATCATCACTCCTTTTCTAGTGTTGTTACTACCAAATTCACTCGAGACATTGTTTTGTTTTGTTTTACCTTTTCCCATACTATTCTTACCATCTCCCTGTCTACTCTGCACCCACCAACTATGCTTCTTAATCCCTGTGCCTTTACCCCCTTCTTCCCCTTCCCCCTCCCAGATGACACCCCTCTAAATGTTCCTCATATCTTTGATTCTGTTCCCTCTTTGGTTGTCTGCTTAGTTTTTATTTTTTTAATTCTGTTATTGATAATTGTCAGTTTGCTATCTTTTCAGTGTTCATCATTTTGATCTCCTTTTTCTAAGTAAGTCCCCTTAACATTTCATATAATAAAGGTCTGGTGATGATGAACTCCTTTAGTTTTACCTTGTCTGGGAAGCACTTTATCTGCCCTTCCATTCTAAATAATAACTTTGCTGGATAGAGTAACCTTAGCTGTAGGTCCTTGCTTTTCATCACTTTGAATACTTCTTGCCAGTTCCTTCACGCCTGCAAAGCTTCATTTGAGAAATCAGCTGATAGTCTTATAGGAACCCCTGTGTAGGTAACTCTCTTCTTTTCCCTTGCTGCTTTTAAAATTCTCTCTTTATCTTTAACCTTTGGCATTTTAATTATTTTGTGTCTTGGTGTGGTTCTCCTTGGGTCTAGCTTGTTTGGGACTCTGTGCATCCTGGACTTGTATGTCTATTTCCTTCACCAAATTAGAGAAGTTTCCTTCATTATTTTTTCACATAAGTTTTCAATTTCTTGCTCTTTCTCTTCTCCTGCTGGCACCCCTATGCTTCAGATACTGGCACATTTAAAGTTGTCTCAGAGGTTCCTATGCCTCTCCTCATTTTTCTTAATTCTTGTATCCTCTTTCTGTACAGTTGATTATTTCCTCCTTATGTTCTAAATCATTGATTTGAACCCCAGTGTCCTTCCTTTCACCCTTGCTTTCATGGTGGATTGTTCTTCATTTCACATAGCCTAGCCTTAATTTCTTCCTTTCTGGATTTGTTGTATTTAAGCATATCTGCCAAGTCTGTGAATATCTTAATCACCAGTGTTTTGAACTCTGCATCTGTTAGATTGGCTACCCCCTTGACCATTGGCTATTTCCCTGTTGCTCAGTTCTCCCACTGGCACCTTGATCTGCTCCCTCTTTTGGGCCATACTTCTCTGCCTCCTCAGCTTGACAGCTTTCTGTGTTTGCCTCCGTGTCTTAGGTAGCTCTGTCACAGTTGTTATGTAGTAAGGGGTAGAGCCTTAGGAATTTGTCAGTGCAGGGCGACCCATTTCACCACATTGTGGTGCTATATGTCAGGGAGAGGTCTCTATTTTTTATTTTGAATTTTTTCTGGCAATGTTCTAGTGACTGAGACATAGAGGTAGGGAGGGCAAAGGGGGGATAAACAGTGATAGAAGGAGACTTGACTTGAGGTGGTGAACACACAATATAATATACAGATGATATATTACAGAATATTCACTTGAAACCTATATAATTCTATTAAACAATGTCACCCCAATAAATACAACCAAAAAATTTTTAATGATAAAATAAATAAATAAATAAATACCTTACCTGTTATTTTTACTAATGTAAAAAAATTTGTTTCCAATGGGCATTATGACTCCAAACTGATTTTAAAATGCTTTATCAGAGGTACATCCCCCACATCCTACACACTGGATACATTCTATAATTACAGAAGTGCTCCTTGGCTAAGTAAACAGTAGGCTCATTGAGCCTGTTTTTCATTTAAGACAAATATCTATGCCTGATTTTCTTTAGATAAAAATAAGTGAACAAGTAATTCTCAGAGAAACTTAAAACAGGTCACTTATAATACACAAATTCTCTCTGTATTCAACTTCTCCCCTGGCAATTTGTTCCTGCAAAGTATTGGCATTAACTTTGGTTGTTCCCAATGGATGGATGACTACTTGAAAGTTATTGAGAGTACACCTTAAGTGTTCTCAGCACATACATACATACAAAAAATAAAACAAACAAACAAAAAAGTAGTTATGTGAAGCAATGAATTCATTAATTAACCCTGCTCTGATAATCATTTCTCATACATCTATCAAATCAGCAGATTGTACATCTTCAATTATACAGTATCTATGTCAATTGTATCTCAATAAACCTGAAGGAAAAAAAAGAAGAAAATATGTGGTTCTTATAGATGCTACGATGTTTGGAACTGCATGTTACAATATTTTTAGGCAACTATGCATATTTTAACTCAGAAAACTAACCCATTGAAACAGAAGAAGCTGTATTCTACCATTTAGTAAGTAATTTATAGAGGAGTATATGAATTTCAGATTACCTCTGGTTGTAGAAGATGCCTCTCCTTTTCATTCAACTAGTGATATGCAGAAAATCACGGGTAACAAATATATGCAACCTTCCAAATTAGAAGGTTTTATTATGTAAAAGCACATTAAAAACAACATTTACTAAATAGTGTAGCTAATATGAATACATGGCAATATTTCAAAGATTATGCCTTTAAATTCTTACTCCTTTGCAACACGATTGTATTTCATGATTAAAATACCAAGCCATTTTTCTATAATGAGTAGAAATGAGTCATAATAGCATCTTGAAAATCTCAGCAGCATATAAGCTACTGTCAGAAATTCCTTAGGCAAAGCTTTTTGGAGACTCGCTTGCATTTCATTGTCACAAAACCCATTATATCAGGACAGATCTCAGCCTGCCTGAGTAACAGCTATGTGAGTGTTATAATTTTGTCATAAAAATTTACTCTCACATGAACTTAGCATAAAAGGTCTCTGTCCAGAAAATAGGAATGGAAATGGATATATTATTACTTGAACTGCTTTTTTGTTCACTTATCCTTCAATTACAAGCCTTAAGTTCACTGGTATCAAGAGAGGTTAAACTAGAAAAATGTAAAACATTTTTGAAATATGTGAGGAAAATTTGACACTTAATGTTGCAAATGCATTATTATTGCCATGGTATCACTGAAGTGTGCTATTGACAACTCATTTTACACTGTGGAGTAAAGGCTTAAAAGTCTATTCATGAAGCAAAGAAAAATCTGTATCTCATTTCATATATAAAAGAAATAACAAGAACTCTGCTTAATATTTTATTTTTAAACTATCCAATTTCTTTTTTTTATTAAATCTCTGCAAAACTTAAAAAATCAAAAGGTAATTAAATTTTAATGGAGCAAAGGAGGGGAGTGAGAAGAAAAAGTTCTAAGAATTGCAATCATACTGGCAGTAATGATCATATGAAAAGTAACATTTGCATAGCACTGGGTAATTTAAAAATTACCCTCATGTTCATGTCTGCATTTGATCACAACTCTGTAAGACTGAGTTGAGGGAAAGCCATTCTTTATCCACATTTTACATATTAGAAACTATGACTCAAAGTACTTAAGTGGTTTGCATCTATAAAGTGGCATACTGAAACTAGATCTTCACACTTCAAAATTCAAATTATTTTCATTGCACCACACTGTTTAATGGTCATTAATTACTTCTCTAGAAGGCAGAGAGAATAAAAGTTGATCTGTTTTGTAAATTAAACAAAATTTAATTTGTGAGTCATTAATTTAGGTTCTAATTCTAGAACCTTGCTAATGACCCATTACACACTCTTCCAAATGATCTAGACTAGGAATTCTCACGTTTGAATGCATATTGGAATCACCTGGAAAGCTTATTAAAGTGCAGGCTGCTGAACCCCTCCCCCAGGCAATGCTGGCGCTGCTGGTCCAGGAACCCCACTTTGAGAACCAGTGAAATAAAATAATGCTAAAATTCCCTTCAACTTTTCAATAATTTTTTCCAATAGTTTTAGTGACATTTGTTGAACTATGCAATGTATTTGCAGAAATAATTTACTCACAGTCTTTATTCATCTTCAATTAAAATTACATAATGAAAATCAGATAAAATAGGGATTTTTTCCATTAAAATTCTCATCACCCATAAAAATGTTTGTAAATAACAAAACCAAGTGTTTGAACACAGATGCACATATTTCAAATCTACTCAACATAAAAATGTTTTAAAATATAGCCCTGACTGGTGTTGCTCAGTGGACTGAGTGCCAACCTTTGAACCAAAAGGTCACCGGTTTGATTCCCAGTCAGGGCACATGCCTGGACTGTAGTCCCCGTCCCCAGTCGGGAGGCATTCAAGATAAAACCATACATTGACATTTCTCTCCCTCACTTCCCCTCTCTCTAAAAATAAATAAATAAAGTTTTTAAATATTATATATTATATACATATCATACATACACATACATATGGATAAGTGCCCCTGCTTTGAAATGTTGCTTCTTCAAGTTGTAAGACAGCTAGCATTAATTTACTTTAATTATTATATTTTATGTTTTTATCTATCAATATATTAAATGTTTTCAGTTTTTATGTTAAACGTCATATCCAAATCCATTTTTAGATCATAAAAAAATGTGACCTCCACCAAAGCCCACTGACAATCTGTTAAGGAAACTGCTTTGGAATTCATTGTAAAAATTCCTTTGGCAGTAAACAATAGCTTCCTTATAGTGAAACTGAGCAAGTTCTTGAAAAATTTGTGGAAATAATTTCAGAGTCAACAGCATTTGTTTCATGAAGACTAAGGACAGGATTCCTGACTATCACGTAACAATCTCAGACAGGGTAATAGGATAATACAAAAACTTGCTTACCTTCAGGCATCCTTGATGTTGCACTTGACAAAGTTCAATTGTGTCTGTTCTAATTAGTCTCTTACAAAGGCAGAGAAATAAAGAAAGACAAGGAACATGTGTCTGGTGATTTTGGCAGAAAACTAGGAAGAAAAAGTCAGAAAGGAAAAAGTCAGATTTTCCCTAGCCTGTTCCACAAACTAACACTCTCTAATTATTTAAGCATTCTGCTTTATCTTAACCCAATTGTTTATTTCATTTGATCTACAAAAAGCAAGTCTTTGAAATAAGAAAGCAAGTCTATAAGAGGGGAGGTAAGAAGTGGAGACTGATTGAAAAAAGGTGGAGGGATTAGTCAAAAAACATACATGAAGGACCCATAGCCATGGACAACAGGGTGGGGATTGACTATGGAAGTCAGGGCAGGCTGGGGTGGGGGCACACACAGGAGGAAAAACAGAACATCTGTAATAACATAAACAATAAAACATTAAAAAATGAAGAAGAAATAAAAGCAAGTCTTAAAAAAGAGATGCCTTTCCCTAGACCTTAGACAGGGGCAGCCTCATGAGTCAGGTGTGTCCAGTATATTTCTAATTACCTATTGATTTTTTTAATTAAAATAACTATGGAAGTTAAAGATCTTTTATATCTGTATTTATTCTAAACCAAATATGCTTCTGAAATGCAATTTAAAAGGCTAAATAAGAATATGTAACATTTGAATGTACAACAGTTGTAAGGGAGTATACAAAAATTCTGAAGTCACTCCAAAGCACATTTGAATGGAGGCTTCACCATTTACTAGCCATGGCCGATCTGTGAAATTCAGATAATGATACTATTGTCACAAGACTATATAAAAGCACTATATAAAACACAAGGCTAATAAATTGTTCTGCCTTGCTCAGAATCAAGGGGTTTCCCCAGATGCAAACAAGACTTTCAGTGCTTAAACCAAGACAATAGTGGAAAAACTGGGATGGTTAGTCAACAAGTTGTTCTCAAATGTTTCTCAAGCAAAAACAAATAAATACTAGGGCTCCTTCCTCTCTCCTTCCAGTTTTCTAAATATTATTTTCACCAGATAAAATAAATACTAATGTGTATTAGTAATTACCACTTTGCTATTAGATAGATGTTCAATATGGTACATGGATCCTATCAGTTATTCTTTAAATAAACCCTTAAAGCTAAATGCCATATTAATTACTCCCATTTTGACAGGTGTCAAATGGAGGCAAAGAGCAACTAAATGCCCTGCTGAAGGTCATAGAGCTAATAAATGGTAGAACAGGCAATCAAACCCAAGCCGTCAAAAATGTATGTGCTGAACTCTTTCTACTTACTCACTGTGGTCCTCTGAGGAGGGCCAGCAGCCTCAGCATCGCTAAGGAGCTTGGGAGAAATGCAGGCTCAGCACCTCACCCACCCAACCTGACCAAGCCACAGTGTGTGCTGCGACACTGTGCTACAGGGCCTGAGACATTACAGCCAGGGGGGGAAAAATGTAGAATCTTGAGCTTCAGATAGCATTAGCAATTTCTCATCCATGCCCTTAATTTAAGAGATCACAAATCTGAAGCCCCAAACCTCTGAAAGCCACACAGAAACTTAGCAATGAAGGAAACTAAAGTTGAAATAAAGTAGAGCTTGCATTGCTGGAAGTAAATTTAGAAACATTAAGTAAACTTGAAGCTAAAATAAAGCTTTCTTGCAGCACCGGTTTGGGATGGTTTCTTTTTTCCTCAAAATACACCTATTGAGGGTGGGGAGGGGGACAGAGGGGAGCAAAAAAGGGATGGATGTAATACAACAACAATAAAATTAAAAAAAAAAAAAATACACCTATTGAGAACATGACCAAAATGAGACCTTTTTCTCTAATACAAATGCATCCAGTAATGGGGAGGACAGAAACCAAAACATCAAGACGTTTAGAAAAGAAACTTTGAGCTGATCACTTCTTGTGCTGTTCAAGTCCTTGGCTTTCACACAAAACTTGAATAGAGCGGGGAAATTCATAATTAAGAGATTTGCTTACGTTTAGAATGAATTTAGAGTTTCGAATATAAATATAAATTAACAAGTACTTAATGTTCTTTTTGAAAACAGGATCTTAGAGAAATGGGCTATCAAGCACTATTACAGAAAGCTGGAAGGCTATAAAATCTCATTGCAGGCTGAAACCCGACACACAGAGTCAGAAATGATGAAGTCATTATCATTTGCTAGATTAAAAACACTCAGTCTCAATAGCAACTCAGACCCGGTTCAGAGTAACAGCTTCATTCTATCAGAGTAAATATTTTATGTGCCAAAATATGTTGGGTACACAGTCTGTACCAAATTATGCTTTTAATTAGCTGCATTTCATCAGATGCCTTTATACCAAGGCTATCTCTTATATATAACATAATTTTATTTCTATCTGAAGTGAATGCAACTGCATTTAGGAGATAAAACTATATACTTCCATCTTTAAAATTCGTCCATTTAAATCTAAATATTTTTCTCTTAGTGTTTTTTTTTTTAAATAATGCCTAAATATCTTATTTTTCATTTAAATTGAATTTTTAAGGTTTCAGGTATTGCAACTGACATATTAGGCTATACCGGAAGAAAACAGACATTTCTGAGCCTCCATGTCAGGCTTTTTACATGATTATTTTATTTAATCTCCTAATGATCCTGTGAGGCAAGTGCAATTAACCACCACGTAAAGAAGGAAGCCAAGACTCAAGGAACCTAAGAAAAACACCCATGGTTTTCACCAGAGGGGCAGCATTAGGATTTGAACCCATGTCTGAGATCCACACATGCTGCTTTCCAATGGTGACCATAAATTCTTGTGGTCCATCATTCAAGACCTCTGAAACCTAAAGTGAATTATTTCCTGTCTAACAAGTTTACAAACATAGACACACAAAGAATGAATAAATAAAAGGAAGGTTTACTTCTCCTCCCAGACACCATAAACCCTGCCTCCATCTCACTACAGCCCATGGGAAAGCAAATGCTACAGCTCTCTCTTCCCAGTGATAAATAAGAGGAGGGCGTGGCACCATAGGGTACAGGTCCACCCAGGAGCTGGTCAGCATCACCCAGCAGGCCAGTTCCCTCAGCAAGTTCCAGTACAGGTGACACAATGGCTTGGACTTGAATGCATGAAATGTCGTATGTCTGGCTGACCCACGGAGCAAGTCAACAGTCTTCCCTTTATGGGTCCCACCGAACCTATGGCTCTTATCCAGAGCTGCCAGACATTTATAAACTGAGCTTCCTCCACCCAAGTAAGCCACTAAGTCTCTGTAGGGACACTGCTAAATGTCAGTCACCCACCCCCTTGGAAAATATGGCATTGGGACCTTTATTCCAACCTCAATCCCACAATCAAGCCACCTGCTCTTAAGAACTACCAAATTCAATTAACTTGCCAGACAACTTGGTGACCCAAGAGGAATAGCATCACATTTTAAGATGGCATTTGCTTGGGAGGCCAAGGCTTCAAAAAGAAAGGGTCCTAGGGGCCCTTATCAATATTGCACCCACAATTCAAATTCACTGCTCAGACCTGGCCTTCTCATGGGGCCTTTCCCAAATGTTCAGTTCACATGTGTTCTCCACTCTCTCAGCTGCTCCCAGAGTTGGAGTTGCTGACTTTGGTCAACTGTCCCACATGTAGGGTTACTCCTGAGCCTGCATATGTACTCTTGGAAATCAGCCGCAACTGCATGGACTTTTTAAAAGTTCCCAGTAGTCCCTAGTGCCTGTCTGACATAGCCCTGAAAGACTGCTTTAACAGGGCCTCCTGATACGTCAACACCTAGGTGGAGTGACCACAGTCCAGAATCTGATGCGCAGAACTATGATGACAGGTGAACAGGCTCCACTAAATGAACACATATCATTCCTTAGAGTCTGACTTTTTCGTGGCATTGCCAAGTTATTAATTTAGTATGGGCTAATAGGGAGTATGCAGAAAAGATACTCTGGGGATAGACAGACAGCATCCATCCTCAGCAGTTGGTAGAGGCACAAAAGCCAACAAGCTGAGAGAAGAAATGTCACAAGCTCATACTAAGTCTCAACTTTATACATTTGGCCTAGTAAGTAACATGAGAAAAACAAAACCAGCATAGTGCTTCTGGTAGCTATCTCTATGTCTTCATCACTGTTCTTTCTCTTTATTCAAAACAATAAGGGTGTCTGCTTTTTAACCTCAGAGAAGCCTGGAAATTAGGGGCGGGGGGGGGGGTGGACAATAAATGCCCATAGGTTCACTTGCTTCAAGAGATCGCTTTCTAAGTTTGTTCTCTATGCACCCACATTCCTGTTTAGACTCAGTTTCTAGGGAAACCCAAATTCAAAGGGAAATAAAAGCAAGAGAAATAGATATATCATCCAGAAGAAATAAAAGAAAGGCTTGTGTAAATTATGCACCAACTAAGGCTTTATGTATCAATAGTCAGGATTTTTTTTGCTTTGGACAAAAGTTACTTATTACAGCAACATGTGATTCAACTGAGGAAATGAATAGAAGTATTTATTTAGAAAATGCTAATGAAACTCCAGGGCTCATACTATCACTAGTAAAGGTGCTAAAGAGATTATGACACAGGTTACAAAAGAAGCCTAAACTGGTAAAGCTATTGCATAATTGCCAATAAAAATGTTGTTGCCATATTTAATTTTCAAAGAGGGTTTTATTTTTTTTTAAAGAATTTTAGCTTCATAGCAAAACTGAGCAGAAATGATAGAGTTGCCATGTTCCCCTGCCCTCACACATGTATGGCCTCCCCAAACCAACATTTCACAGTAGGATGTTACCTTTATTACAATTGTGAACCATCATTGGCAAGTCTCTGTCACGCAAAGTCCATATTTAGATTAAGGTTCACTTTTGCTGTTTTACATGCTATGGGTTTTATATTTAATTTCACACTTTAAAGTGATATATGAAAAAGAGATCTTCCCCCAACATGTTATAGTACATGCTGATAAATGTAGACGGATTATTACTGAGCTAGCTGAAAGTCTTCAGGATAGATATCTGGGAACCCTACACAATTCACCAATTAGGTTAGTTCTTGATGCATCACAGGAATATGTATTTAAACTGGTAAAGGATTAGGGGGCAGACTGAACCATTGCAAACCCTCACCCTTTAAATCCATAAATCATTTGAGGAATCTTTGAGAACAAACTATGAGTCAACATAAAAACAAGACACCACCAGTTAAACTGGCAAAATAGTTGTTAGCAGCTTGGAAGAAAAGACAAAAAGGTAATGATTGGAAACTTTTTAAAGAAATGGTCCAACACTAATGCCATAATCGAAAGCAGGTCTGGCTGTCCACCGCTACAAAAGACAACTGGAGAGGAAGGTGGATATAAATGAAAGTGATTTATTCAGATGCCTGCAACCTGGAAGATGGGAGCCTCATGTCTCAAAGCCCATCTCCCTGGGACAATGTGGGATTTTTATCTCAAAGCCCATCTCCACCTCTCAGGGGGGCAGAGGTTTTTATAAGGAAAGAGAGGGGAACAGATCCAAGAGATCAAGATGGGGGTTGAGAAGTTTTCTACGTGCAGAGGAGCACAATCCATTCCAATAAGGCCAGTGATGATCTAACGTGCATTACTCTGGTTTAGTCATCCTGGCTTCATGTCACCCTGGCTCCATATTTGAAGGTCAGCAAATCTCCTGGAGCTGGGGTGCCTGATGGTTGGAGTCTGTATCTTTTGAAGTTAGTTCCTAGGATTATTATACAAACATGGCTGTTCATCTACAAGGTACATTTTAGTCAGAGTCAGCACTTGTAGAAACAATGTCAAAAGCATGGTGGAGTGGGTTAGAATTTCCACTGTTACAATTTTCCATTGTTAAAATACTCCTGATGCCTCTTGATGATTGGAAAAACTCACACTTTGAGGCCTCTGAGTGGAAAAATTACTCACAGGAGCAAAATTCTGAATGTAAAATTATTTCAGAAATAGCAAATTTATTGTGCTCATATTTGTGTGTGTGAACCCACTGTGGAAAGCAATATGGAGTTGCCTCAGAAAATTAGGAGGAATAAAACTGCCTTGTGACCCAGAGATTCCACTTCTGGAAATTTATCCAAAGAAACTCAAAGCACTAATTTGAAAGGATATATGTACCTCTATGTTCATTTCAGCATTATTTTCAATAGCTAGGGTTTGGAAACTGCCCAGGTGTTCATCAGTAGGTAAGTGAATTTTTTTAAAAAATGTGATACATTTGTACTACTCAGCCTTAAAAAAGAGGAAAATTTTACCTTTTGTAGAGGCATGGATGGGCCTAGAGAACATCCATGAGAAGGGCCAGTCAGAGAAAGACAATTACCATGTGATTTCACTGATATGTGGAATCTAATGAACAAATTGCACTAACAAGTAAAATAGAGAGAGATTCATAGAAAAGAGCAGGCTAACAGCTCTAGGGGTTTGGAGGTGGGGTGTGGAGGGATTGAGCGAAAAGAAAAAAATGAGAAAGAAATAATAGGCATGGACAAGAGAGTGGTGATTGTGAGGAGAAGAGGAGTAGAGGTGCAAGAGAGTATAGGAAGGATAAATGATCATTTAAAATACAACAAAAATAAAATTAAGGAATGTTCATTTTTTTAAAAGATTTTGTTTATTATTTTCAGAGAGAGGGGAAGGGAGAGATGTAGAGAGTGAGAGAAACATCAATGTACGGTTGCCTTCCCTTGCCTCTCACCTGCCTCCAGCTACGAGCATGGCTGGAAACCTGGCTTGCAACCCGGTTATGTTGCCCTGGCTGGGGAATCGAACCAGCAACCTTTGGGTTCACAGGCCAGCGCCTTATCCACTGTGCCACCAGCCAGGCATTTTTTTTTTTTTTTAATGTATGTAATACAAATCTTAGAGCTAAAAAAAATTTTAATATAATTAGTAGATGTTTTTTTCTTTCTTAGTGACACAATCAATGGCATCTTAAATTCAATAAAATACGATAGGCACTTACAAAATTGAGAAGGTCTGGGGGAGCAAAGGTCAGGGAAAACCAGAGGTCAGAAGGTTGAGTAAAACCTAAGAAAACCTCTGCTGAAGATCTCAGCTGCAAGACAGAACCAAAGCTGAACTCAATGTAAACCTCCTGCCTATCATTTGCCCTTTATCTGCCCACCTTGCAAAGAATAATGCCTTCTTTTAATTTTCCACACTTGCTATATCCAGTTCAGTGTTTCTCATTAACAGAGCCTGACCCAGAAGTCTTTTAGCTAGTTTTGGGAAATGTTCCTAGAAAGTACAGACAGAATTTAGCCCCACCTCCACCCCTCATCAACTTCGTATGTGTAAGTTTTAACAATCAAGGTGATGGTATTTGGAGCAGATGCCTTTGGGAGAAAGTAGGATTGAATGATGTCACCAGGGTTGGCCCCATGATGGTACTGGTGCTCCTATAAGTAGAACACACAGAGCTTGTTCCCTTTCTCAGTCAGCCATGTGAGGGCACAGCAAGAAGTCAGCAAGCCAAGAAGAGAGCTCTCACCAGAACCTGAGTGTGCCATCTCTCTACTCTAGGCTCCCAATCTCCAGCACTGTGAGAAATAAATGTCTGTTGTCTAAGCCATCCAGTCTATGGTACTTTATTATGGCAGCTCTAGGTGACTAGTACGCCAGGCTTCTCACCTAAAATGCAGTGCAACCAACATCTTTAATATAAAATAGGGGATGGGGAAGGGGATGATAGTGAATTAACAAAAGACAATCTGCACAATTGCTTTGATAATTATGATACATGGAATTACTGTTCTAAATTCTTTCCTTAAAAGATTTTATTTATGCATTTATTTTTAGAGAAGTGGAAATGGAGAGAGAAAGAGAGAGAAAGAAACAGCAATCAGTTGCCTCTTGCATGTGCCCAAACGGGGACATGACCTGCAACCCAAGTATGTATCCCAGCTGAGAATGAACCAGTGACCTTTTGGTTTGTGGTGTGTTGCCTAACCCACTGAACCACACCAGTCAGGGCTGTTCTCAGCTCTTCACTCACTCCTTAATAAAGTTACACATCAAAACCTTTTCCCACATGACTGTGCAGTGTTGTCCACAGTGAACAGATTATATATATTTCAGCCTGCTGCAGTCAGGCTTAACTATGAGACTTGCATGAGATGATGGAAATGTAGCAAATGTGACAGAAGCAGAATTTTTCAGTATGTTTGTGTGGCTTGGCCTTCCCACTTACATTTCTGTGTTCTGCAGCAAAAGAGCATGTCCCGGGGAGAGGCTGGCACTGGTGAAGCCAAAGGGAACCCATAGCTCAGCCTGGAGTCAAGGCCAGCTGCCTGAAGCCGAAGTGAGCCCCAGACAACCCACAGGCCTGTGAAGAAAATAAACATTTATTATTATATTCCCCTAAGATTTTGACATTGTTATGTAGCAAAAATGAATGCAAAGATTAAAGATGTAATATCTAAAACAGTGCTTAGCAAATTTAACCATAATTATTTCAGGAATCTTGTAAATTATACTGCACAATAAAAATGTAAACAATATATTCAGAGTGTTTGTTTAAAGATAATAGCAGGTATTCAATATGTAAAAATGTTAGTTGAGGTTTTTTTTAATATATCAAATTAAATCTAGATTGAGCACCAGGCATTGGGGTTGGCAAGAAGTCTAGTAGTTGTCCCTTTTCCACTCCTCAACCCTTTTTTACACAATAGAAAACCCCAGGACTTACATGGCTGCAAACAGAAGAGGAGGCTAGACTTTCAGACAACTTACAGAAGCAACACTAATTTCTTTTTCTATTTTTTTAATTTAATTTTATTAAATTTGTTGTATTACATCCATCCCCTTTTTCTTCCCCTCTGTCCCCTTCCCCACCAACCCACTCCCCCACAAAGTCAATCCTACTTTTTGTCCATGTCCACGGTTCTTCCATGCTAGTTCCTTAACTAAACTGCTCCCCTTCTTGGCCTCCTCCTCCCACCTCCCTCCTCCCCTTTGCCCTCTGAAGATCTATTCATTGTATTCTTGTGTCTGGTTCTGTTTCGCTTGTTTGTTTGTTTTGTTCATTAGTGTCCTGAAATGGGTGATATCATATGGTATTCATCTTTCACTGACTGGCTTATTTCACTCAGCATAATATTTTCCAGTTCCATCCATGTTGCAGCAAAGAGTAGGAGTTCCTTCTTTCTTTCTACTGTGTAATATTCTATTGTGTAAAAGTACCAAAGTGTTTTGATCCAATCATTCACTGATGGGCACTTAGGCTGTTTCCAACACTTGGCTATTGTAAATAGCACTGCTATGAACAGAGGGGTGCATGGGTTCTTATGCACCTGAACTGGTGTTTCAGGGTTCTTCAAGTGTAGTTCTAGTAGTGAAATTGCTGGATCAAAAGGCAGTTCCATTTTTAGTTTTTTAAGGAAACTCCATACTGTTTTCCATAGTGGCTGCACCAGCCTACATTCCCACCAACAGTGCACCAGGGTTCCCTTTTCTCCTCACCAACACTTGTTTATTGATTTGTTGATGATTGCCATTCTGAGAGGTGTGAGATGGTATCTTATTGTGGTTTTAATTTGCACCTTGATGGCTAGTGATGTTGAGCATTCTTTCATATGCCTTTGGACACTTTGTATGTCTTCCTCAGAGAGATGTCTGTTCAGGTCCTTTGCCCACTTTTTAATTGGGCTGTCTCCTTGGTGTTGAGGTGCATAAGTTCTTTATATATTTTCAATAGCAAATCCTTGTCTTGAGGTATTATTGGAAAATATGTTTTCCCAGACAGTTGGTTCCCTTTCAATTTTGCTGGTGGTTACTTCAGCTGAACAGAAACTTTTCAGTTTGATATGGTCCCATTTGTTTATTTGTTCTTTGATTTCCTTTGCCCTTGGAGAAGTATCAGTAAACATATTTCTGCATAGGATATCTGAAATTTTACTGCCTCTATTTTTCTCCAGGACCTTTATGGTGGCACTTCTTATGTTCAAGTCCTTTATCCATCTTGAGTTTATTCTGGTGTATGGTGTAAGTTGGTGGTCTAGTTTTATTTTTTTGCATGTCCCTGTCCAGTTCTGCCAACACCACTTGTTGAAGAGACTGTTTTTACTCCATTTTATGTTCCTTCCCCTTTTGTCAAATATTAATTGACCATAGAGTCCTGGGTTTATTTCTGGACTCTCTATTCTGTTCCATTGATCTATATGTCTATTCTTATGCCAGTACCAGGCTGTTTTTGATTACAGTAGCCTAGTAGTATAGTTTGATGTCTGGTATTATGATTCCTCCTACCTTGTTCTTCTTTCTCAAGATTGCTGTGGCTATTCGTGGGTGTTTTTTGGCTCCATAAAAAATTTTGAAGTATTTTTTTCTATTTTTGTAAAGTACATCATTGGTATTTTAATTAGGATTGCATTGCATCTATAGATTGCTTTGGGTAATATGAACATTTTAATGAGAATAATTCTTCCCATCCATGAACATGGTATATGCTTCCATTTATTTGTATCTTCCTTAATTTCTTTCTTCAGCATTCTGTAGTTTTCTGAGTACAGATCTTTTACCTCCTTGGTAAAGTTTATTCCTAAGTATTTTATTTTTCTTGTTGCTATGGTAAATGGGATTTGTTTTCTAGCTTCTATCTTTGATGTTTCATTATTGGTATATAAAAATGCTTTTGATTTCTGAATATTGACTTTATGTCCAGCTATTTTGCTAAATTTGCTTATTAGGTCAAGTAAGTTTTTGGTGGAGTCTATCAGGTTTTGTATGTACATTATCATGTCATCTGCAAATAATGACAATTTGACTTCCTCCTTTCCAATTTGGATCCCTTTGATTCCTTTTTCTTCTCTGCTAGCTATGGCTAGAACTTCCAAAACAATGTTGAACATAAGTGAAGAAAGTGGACAACCTCGTCTTGTTCCTGATCTAAGGGGGAAAGCTTTTAGTTTTTGCCCATTGAGTATTATGCTGGCTTCAGGTTTCTCATATATGGCCTTTATTATGTTGAGGTATGCTCCCTCTATTCCCATTTTGCTTAGTTTTTTATCATAAATGGTTGCTGTCCTTTATCAAATGCTTTTTCAGCATCTATTGATATGATTATATGGCTTTTGTCTGTCATTTTGTTGATGTGGTGTATTATATTTATTGATTTGCGAATGTTGTACCATCCTTGCATCCCTGGGATGAAACCCACTTGATCATGGTGTATGGTCTTTTTAATGTATTGCTGGATCTGGTTAACCAATATTTTGTTGAGAATCTTAGTATCTATGTTCATCAGAGATATTGGCCTAAAATTTTCTTTCTTAGTTGTGTCTTGACCTGGTCTTGGGATTAGAATAATATTGGCCTCATAGAAAGAGTTTGGGAGTCTTCCCTCTTACTGAATCTTTTGGAATAGGTTGAGAAGGATAGGAGTTAGTTCTTCTCTAAATGTTTGGTAGAATTCACCTAAGCAACACTAAATTCAAACACACTTTGTACCTTTCTGTGACATCTAAGACCTCAAATTATATAAGTGATACATGCTCTCTATATTGCTATATTGCTAAAATCTGAGGGAGTAAAAGTCACCCTTTGTCTTAATTTATATTTACATCCCTAATTACTTAAATTAGAATTAGAATTAAGAAGATTTTATACAGCTATTTGAAAGTAATAGTGGTTCAAATAAAAAGAAGGTCCATCACCATTTTAATTTAATGTATCCTTTAAAATGTAATCATAGTAATGTAAAAAGATATAAGATGATTTGTCCTAAGTGATATACAACAACTTTGTGAATATGCAATTAAGTATACATCAGAATAACTGTATTAAAAAATAGCATCAGTCTTTGAAAGGTAATTTGACAATACTTATTAATAGCCATAAAGTTTTATATCCATGGGCTTTATAACCTTATTCTCAAAATAAATGCAAACAAATAAGTCAAATGTATATGTGTATATATATTTATAAAGATGTTATCTCTAGTAATGAAAAGTAAAAACAATGTAATAGAGCTTTGGTAAGTGTTGCTATATAATTTATAAAATGCTATGTAATATATTAAAAATAAACATGATAGAACAGTAAAATTAAACAAAAAGAACAAACCAAAAATTGTACACTCAAAATAATATAAGGTAAAAAAACTTGCAGCATAAAAAGTTAAGACTGTGTGTGGCTAAAGATTGGAAATGAAACAGAGACAAAAAGTTCGGGTGTAGCATTTTGTGTTTGACATTTTATTTACATTTATAGTTGTAATAAGGAACAAAAACATAAGATAAAATTATGTGTTACTTTGTACTGAAAAAAAAATATTGGTTCCCCAGAAACATTTGCAAAGGTTGGGTGGATCCATTTCCAGATTCTATAAGGAAGGTGATCAGGCATCGCTACTATCTCTCATCCCAAAAATCAACCAAAGACACCAAGAAAGGTATGAGATGAAGACAGAGGGCTGTTCTGAATTGGTCTAAGAGGGCAGGAATGGCCTCACCCTGAACGAGAGGCAGCCCAGAAGAGTACAGAGGGGATAAAATAGAAAAGAAACTGTTGGGGCAAAAAATACATTCATGCACACCTATAGCAACTCAGATAGGTCCAATCTGAAAATCAATGGCAGGAGCCACTGTAAGATGGTTTTGAAACTGAAGTAATGACTTTGAGAAATTACTATGCTTAAAGAAGATTCCCACCTAAAGCTGCTCTTTCCTGAGGAGCAAAGACCTGGTAAATATATTACTAGGTGTGTAAAGCCACAGAAGGTTTTCTATATAAAGATCCAGGTTGGCTCTGGCTGGTGGCACAGTGAATAAGGCACTAGCCTGTGAACCCAAAGGTCACTGGTTCGATTCCCAGCCAGGGCACATAACTAGGTTGCAAGCCAGGTCTCTGGCCAGGTCCATAGCTGGAGGCAGATAAAAAGCAACCATACATTGATGTCTCTTTCCCTGTCTGCCTCTCTCCCTCACCCTCTCTCTAAAAATAATAAAATCTTTAAAAATCTTTTCATTGAAAGGTGGAGAGCAGAAAGCAGACCATCAAGGGATGTTGGAACCCAAGGAAGGTTATGCTGATGAGTTCCCTGGGTTTTCTTTTTGTCTTATACATCACACTCTTAAAAGCTACATGGAGCAGGTGGGGAAGGAGCAAAATGACTGTGATCAGAGGGAAGTGGGGAGGAGGGAGGAAGAGAGTTGGGGAGAGAAGTGGTAGGGTTTAGACCATGAGCTAATGTGAAAGATCCATAAACCTGGCCAAGGACTGTGGGAGAGGGGAGGGAGGAGACATGGGAGAGCAATGGGGAGAAAATGAAACAACTGTAATACAACAATAATAAATCAATATTTTTTAAAAAGCTGAAGAAGCATAGAAACACCAAGAGCTAGAGAAAAAGAAAAATGCCCCAGCAGAGCCTATTTTTCCTACACAAAGGACTAGCAAAAGGACAGCCTAGCAAGACAGAAAACCTATAGAAAATAACTGCTGTATTCCAGCAAAACAGCACAGAAAAACTGTGGCCCAATCCATGCCAGCAAAGATTGAGGCCGGGGAAGTCTAGACATTCATCCCCACTCCCACCCCTGTTAACAAGGAACTCCAAACCACCCACCACGATGGTGTGAAAGGAGAGTAGAAAGCTCGGACTTTCATCTCCATTGTGCAGTCATGAGGTTCCCCAGCAGGTTCAGTGGAGACCACATGGGAAACCTGGGTTTTCCCTCAAACCTGCCTGTAACAGGATGCTCCTTCCTCTCTCCGCTGTGGTGGTATGAGAGGAAGTGCTGGAGAGATTCAGAACTATACCACCACCCAGGGTAACAAGGCTCCCCGTCACTGTGGTGTCACTGGAGGCCAGGGAAGGGGAAAATGAGGAATGCATGCCCCTCTCTGTCAGGGAAGTACTGGTGAGGAGAGAACTCCAATCCTGCTCAGTAGGAAGCAGTAACCCCACCGTTAGGTGTCAACCTGAACTTCTAATCCTGCACACCTGGCAATGAGGCAGCATTAAAAATATATCACTAACAATTGCACCAAAAAAAACAAATAAGTGTAAATGTAACAAAACATGTATACTGAAAAGTACAAAATAGTAATGAAATAAATCAAAGATTTAAACAAATGGAGAGTCACACCATGTTCATGTATTGGAAGACAACCTAGTAAAGCTGTCAATCCTCCCCCAAATGGATATGCAGGTTTAACACAATTTCTATCAAAATCCCAGTAAAATTGTTTTGTATATATACACAAGATTATTCTAAAGTTATGGAAAGGCAAGAGAACTGGAATAGCTAAAATATGCAATTCACCAATTGCACTCCTGGACATTTATTTCAGAAAAATGAAGATGTATGTTCACCAAAAATAAAATTGTACATGAATATTTATAGCAGCTTTATTTGTAATAGTTCAAAACTGAAAACAATCCAGATGTTATTCACTGGGTGAACAGTTAAACAAACCATGGTACATCCCCATATCATGGAATACTACTGAGCAATAAAAAAATGGACTACATGGTACATGCAATTATCTGGATAAATCTTCAAAGAATTGTGTTGAGTGGGAAAAAAATTTTCAAAAGGAAGTTGCATTTATATAACATTTCTGAAAGAACAAAATTATGAAAATAGGGAACATTCTCATGGTTGCCAGAGCCTAATGAAGGGTGAACAGCCAGAAGAAAGTTGGTGTGACTATAAAAGGGCAACATAACTGATCCTTTTGATGCTGGAAATGTTTTGTATCTTGACATTTGTATCATAACCAGGATACTAATCTTTTATATTTTTGTTTTATACTTATGTTTTAAAAACATAAAAGTATATGTTTTCAAGATGTTTCTACTGAAGAAAGCTGGATAAAGGATACATAGGATCTTTCTGTATTTCTTAAAATTACATGTGAATCTAGAATTATCTCAAAATGAAAGGTCAATTTAAAAAGAAGAAAAGAAAAGAAAATGATCAATGCACTTTCAAGATGACAGTTATCTTGTGTAGTCAGGGGATGTATGAAGTGAAACTAGTTAGTTTTAAGGTATTGTCAAAGTTTTTATCTTTTTGGTGGTAAATTTGCAGGGAGTTACCACATGATTAATAATAACTAGGTAAACAGTGAAAAGCAAAAGTTAAAAACAAAACATAATACTTATAAATTCTGTCTCAGAGCCTCATATTCTCAATAAAATGTGATGGCTGGGCAATGCTATGTGTTCACCAAACTATTTTATTACCCACTCAGGCGCAGAGAAAATCTACATTCCTTGACCCCCTTACCTCTAGGCTGGACTGTGGGACTGAAATCTGGCTGATGGTATTGGCCCAAAATGAAGTACACTACTTTCAGAACTGGCCATTAAACACCCTTCACAATTCCTGTGGCTTAAAATATGGCAGGGTAGTACAATGTCAGAAGCCTTGATAAATGTGGGAACTGCTTAGGGGAGAACCATTTGGGAAAGCCTACTGACCAGAAATACGTACATTCAGCGCTGCTGGAGCTGGAGGAAAACCTTCACTCGATTAAGCCACCACGATTCAATGTTTGTTCAGTACAACAATGTGGTCTAGCCTACTTTGATGATTATAGATGCTTAATAAGACTCCCCACCACCCCACACACATTAAAAAAAAAAAAAAAAGATAAAAACTTACAGTAGTGAAAACTAGAACTGGCAATTAATTGTCAAAATCTGGGAGAAATGACCACTATTTGCAAAGCCCTTAGAATTGTGAAATAGAATTGGTGACCCATGAATGTGTTGGCACTGCGTTGCAGAAAACCTGATGACTGAAAAGAAGGTGGAAAGATGGTTTGCCCCTCCCTACTGTCTGCTCTGGCTAAGAAACACAAGGACGTTGCCAACCAAAAAATGGAACAGCCACTGTTCTCCTAGGGGAATGCTTTCAACAGGGGCTGTTCCCTCCTCTCCCACTTTTAGTCCTTCCTCACCAGATTTACATAAAGGAATATTAATATATTTGAAACTCCTTTTATAAGCTTCCCAAATCCTTCAACCTACTTTATTTTCCTGTTCTGAATCTATTAGATACAACAGTATCTATTGTTTCTCTCCATATGTTTATACTTTCACTATACGTGTATTTGTCACAAAGTAATATAATATATAATAGCATAGGGTGTTTTAAAAGATTAGCCTAAATACTAGCCTATCCTATGAATCCTTCTCCAACTTATTTTTTAACACTGCTTTCCTTATTACATTGATACCAACAATCACTTATTCATATTAACTGCTATATATATTCAATATACCACAATTTTACTCATTTCTCTCCACCTGAATCTTTATTTTTGCTCCAGGTTTTTTTGAGTAAGGGCTTCTGTCACATGTGATAGAAGTTTTCCTATCTGTTACTATAAAACTGCCATTTGAAAACCCAATGGAAACAGAGTGCATATAAACCCAGAGGGATTGGTATATAAGTCCTTCCTTGGGAAGATGCTCCCTACAGAGCATAACTGGGCTGTCCCCTAAAAGGTCCCGTGGCTTGAATGAGTAACAAGTATCAGATAAAGCAACAGCATACTACTTAATTGCATGCAGTCCCACGTCCAGTTTTGTGCCTCACTTCATCAGAACTCCTTCTGTTCAGGCCTAATTCAGGTCCAGGAAAATCACAGGGCTATCATTTCACTCTCTGGCCACTTCCTGTACACACAGAATGTTACGATTCCACCATTTTTATTTACTTCACATACCCAAGAGTAGAATTCATCACATATGGGGAAATGAATAATATATGAGGTCTGTCCCAAAAGTATCTACCTTGCAAACTGTTTTACTTATATAGATATTGGGTTGAAACTTTTGGGACAGACTTGGTCTGTGTAAACCTCACACATGTGTGAACTTAAATGCTACTTCTCTCTTTTCCTTCTGTTTTAGCAGAATCCTTTCCTCCTGGTATTGTGGTGATTATTGTTGTGTGAGGAATTATATCAAGTGTCACTGGCCCAATCATTGTGTGTTGCCTCTTGACTTAATGCCCTGCTCAATTTCGTTAATCCCAAACCCCAGGGTTCAGCACTGAGCCAAAAACATGCCATATCTCCATAACACAAAAGAGCTTGACCTTGAAATGCATCACACCAAATGGAACTCCATTCCTTGCCAGAAACTTGGCAGACATCTGTCACAATTTTTCTTCTTCTTCAAGCAACAGCATCAGTGGTTCATACTGATTTCTAACATTCAAGCTCCAGCCCAAGTGTCTCCTCTTCCATCTTCTGTAGACCTTCCTCAAGATGCACTAAGAGATATTCTCCTCCCATCCGGCAAGCCTCACCTTCTTTCCATTACAAGTTTCCTGGTTTACCCTACAACAATTGCCTTTCTCCCCTAGTTAGAGACGCCTTTCAAATATATGAAATTGACATGTATCTTTCAGGGCTAATTTCTTAACTCACTCTTCTGCCGTTAGTATCACATGGTTCTAATTAGTCCTAAATTGGTTGAGTTTTAAGTAATATATGCACATGATTTCTTTTTTAATTTTTTTAAGATTTTTAAAATTTATTACTTTCAGAGAGGGGAAGGGAGAGAGGCAAAGAGGGAGAAAAACATCAATGTATGGTTATCTTTCACCTGCCTCCAGCTATGGACCTGGCTGGAGACCTGGCTTGCAACCTGGTTATGTGCCCTGCCTGGGGAATTGAACCAGTGACCTTTATGTTCACAGGCTTAATTTCTTTTTAATTCACATGAGTACAGAGTGAAAAGTACATTTTCTTCCCACACCAACCCTCATCTCAAAATCTCCTTCCCCAAAGAGAACTACTGAAAACAGTTTACTGTGTTTTCCAAGACATAATCTTTTCTTTATGTAGGGAGATAGATATTCAGTTTATTGAGGAATATATCAACTCAATGAGATTTAAATGAGATACCTTTACTTTTATTCAAGCACTACAATTCAATGGAGTTCTAGAGAATCTCATTTTCCTCCTAGCAACTTATATAGATTCAATAACTTCTTCATCACTTTCAGTTAAATTTCATTTTAATTTGTTTAAAATCCCTTCTTATATCTAATTTTAACTTCATCTTCTCTCTTCTCCCCAGTGTAGACCTAGCATTGTCTCAGGGGACTTGGAATTATAAAGAGGCTCATTGAGTGAAGTAAGAAGGAAACAGTCTGGCTCCTTTTCTGGATCAGGCCTTTGGGATTGAGAGTGGAGAACGGGAGGAACAGAAGAAGCAGAGATCCTCTTACATTACTGACAACCTACAGGTGTTTAGGAGGCTCCCTGGTCTTCCTCTGGCTCCATCTAGCTCCTGCTGCTGGAAGCCTGTGCTGCTGGGGCGGTCTCCTCATGTGTGGCAAGATTTACAGCTCCACCAGGACTTCTTCCACTGTTGAGAGCCACCTCAGAAAGTGGCAGCTGTGGCTCCCTTCAAACTAGGTCCCTGTTATGGGCTGAAATATGTTCCCCCCAAATTTTATATAGTGAAGCCCCAACACCAGAACCTCAGAATGTGATTGTATTTGGAGATAGGGTCTTTAAAGAGATGATTAAGTAAAAATGAAGCTGTTAACATGGGCCCTAATTCAATGTTAGTATTGTCCCTTGAAAAAGAGAAAATTTTAGACACACAAAGAGACAGCAGTGCTGCACACACACAGAGGAAGGCCATGTGAGGCCACAGAGAGTAGCAGCCATCTGCAAAACAAAAAGAGAGATCTCAGATGAAACCAAACTTACCAACATCCCTGATCTTGGTTTTCTTAACTTCACAGCTATGAGAATATAAATTCCTGATAAGCCTGCTAGTTTGTAGTATTTTGTTATGGTAGCCCTAGTAAACTAACACAGTCCCTAAAGACTATACACTCAGTTAGATGAGAAGCTGCCTAGACAACCTCATGGCCTCTACTCCCAACTCTCTCCCTCATTTTCTTTTACAGGAAGACAGATCCAATACCCCATGAAGTCATCTTCCATTTGTCCAAAGGACACAGGGAATTGCAGATGGGGCTTCCCTCTTCCACTTCCCAGGCAAACTGCCCCCACCGCTTCCTGCTTCTCAGAAGTGAGTGACTCCTGCAGGCCTCCAATTTGCAGAAATACTGAGATAAGTAGCCCCTGAGTTCAGATTACCTCCACAGCCTGAAGTACTAGTTAAGACTCCCAGGAAGTAAACTCCACTCCAGCAGTAATGGCATAGTAAGCCTCCAGGTAGAACTACATTCAGCCAGGAGAAATGCCATCTGCCCCTCTTCTTAGAGGAGCCTCATTCCTAAGAGTGAGTCTCCTGGAACCCTTCACTGTATCTTAGGTGACTGAACCTAATCACTGGACTTATTCTATAATCACTTTATAAAAGCATGTAGGGGCAGAAGGGATGTGGTGACAGCACCAGTTTAGGACCTCTTGGTCAGCCCAGGGGAAGTGCCTGACCTCAATTGTTGGCACTTCTCTAGAGCACATAAGAACAGAACACCTCTGTCCTCAACTTAGAAACTTATTAATCGATTTGGGAGTAATGGGGAAAGTAGTAACTATATGCATGTACATATTTCAAGTTTTCACTCAGAGGTGTAAAGAAAATTAAGTTCTGACTAAAACTGATGTGGCCTTCAACATTAGCCCCCATTTTCTAGGAGGTAGTGGAACACAAATCAACTTTTATTCCTATCTGGTTTGAGACCCTGGCCAATCCCTTAAATAGCACTTTTAGGTAATGCTCAATCTTTTAGGAAAACTGCTCAGTCTTCTGCTATACTAAAAAAATTCAATTACTATCAGTTTATGTTGCTTTGTGCACATGTATAAGTGTGTCATAACATAAATTCCTAGAATGGAATTGCTGAGTCAAATTCCATTCAATAAATTCAAAATTATTCAATACTATTTTAGAAATATATTGATTATTGGTAAGTAAAGATTTATTTGGTAGCTTGCCAGAAACTTTCAATAAATAAAACAAAATATATATTCTACCCTGATGAGCTTCCATTCTCACGGAAAGAAAGAGATAAAACCACAATAATTAAGTCAGCCATAGTATGTTAGAAGATGATGAGAGTTATAGAAATAAGTAGAGAAGAGTAAAAAGGAATGGGATCAAGAGGTTGCGATTTTAGATCGAACGGTTAACGAAGGCCCCAGGGAGAAGGCGATGTTTCATCTAAGGCTTAAAGGAAGTAAGGGATTTGACCCTGCAGATATCTAGAGGAAACTATTCGAGGCAGAGGAAGCATCTCATGCACAGGCTCTGGGATTGAAAGATCACTGAGACATTCATAGAAAACCACGTAACTCAGGGTGGCTGGGGCAGAGGCAACACAAGGACGGAATAAGAAATAAAATCAAAGGGGCACTCGGCCTGTGAGAGGGATTTTGGCTTTTGTTCTTAATGAAAAGGGAAGCTAATGGAGGGATCTGAGAAAGACATGTGACATGATCCATCCTTTATTTTAAAATACTTTGAATGTGTGTTGAGAATAGATTTGGGGGTACAAGGGTGGAAGCAGAATACCTTAAGGAGGTGAGACGTGTAATGGCTCAGACCTGAATGGCAGTAGTAGAGGTACTAAAACGTGTTCAGAGTCTAGCTATATTTTAAGTGCATCTGACAGAAGTTACCAAAATTGCCCTCCAAAGAGGCTGCACAAGTATATCTTTTTACCAATAAAGGAGACTCCCCTTTTCCCCACACTCCAGCAGAGGCAGCACATTATTAAATTCTTGAGACTTTGCACACTGGTAAGTAAAAAAAAATAAAATTTAAATTAAATTAAATTTTAACAAAGAACAGAAATCACATAGCCCTCAATAGCAATTCCCCATTTCTGTCCTCACAAGATGAGTGGGGTCCACCAGAAGACACGCTGGCACCTCAGCTGTGGGTCAGTAGAAAACAGTGGAAATTTGGAATTAGAGGGAACCAGGGTGAAGGGAATTGATTCAATTAGGTCTGGTCCTCAAGGAGGCTTTTCAAGCCACCAAATGACAGCGCCCAGAGGAGATCTAATTGAATGGCACAGGGGAGGATGGAGATATTGACTGTCAGAGAATGGATGGCCAAAGCAGTTTAAAATAGGACCTCAGACAATGGCACAAGTTTTGGGAAAAGAGATCGACTCAAGAGAGGCAGAAGCTACATTACCTGGGTCCAAATCCTGATTCTTCCCCTAACTGGGTATGTCACCACAGGCAAATTACTTATCCTCCCTGGCCCTGGTTTCCTCGTTAAAAAAAAAAAGGATCAGTAACACATACTCAAAGAGCTAGCATCCATCTGGAGCTTAGAACAGCATTTGGTATGAAGAAAGGACCAAAGAGAAAACCCAACAAGTGATTAGGCCTGGAGAAAGCAAGTGAAAACCAGGGGAGCTGAAGAACGCAAATATTCCTTGTTTTTGTTTGTTTGCTTGCTTTAGAATGATCAGCAAGGTGGGAGAAAAGGCCTAGGTTTCAACACAGCAGGATATGACCCATCCATTTCAATTCAGCTAGAGGCCTAGGACTGGGGGTACAAAAATAAAACTTTTAGGTGTTAACTCAGCATCAGGGTCACTGCTTTCCCAGATGGCATGTTTTGCAAATGGGAGTGGGGAGGGGGATGAAAGGGGAACTCCTGCCCCCAAACATTTCCAAGTGACTTGCTAGAAAATAAATGCACACATGTACAACGGCTGTGATGTGAAAGGAGTCCCAGCATCGTTGTGTGTGCCTTGTGCAAACTGCTCTGGCATGTGAGTCTTTTTTCTTGTCTTTATGCAATACACCACATATTCTTCATCATGAAAAGTTTTAAACAAAAGAGAATGGCTTATGCCATTCCTTCCTCCTGTTGTGGTAGACTGGAGTATGTGAATCCTTATCAGATTTTAAAATAAATTTCTGAAGTCAGTTTCACACGGTATGTGACTGCTTCAAAATGGAATTTGAAAACAGGAACTTAGCTCCAAAAACTGCAAGGTGTTTAAAAGTAAAGAATATTGAACAGGAACTAATGTTGAAAAAGCTGCATTAGTAACTACTTAATCTTGAAATAAATTTCTGGAGAGGTTTAACAACACCTGAAAGGCTTTAAAAACATTTCAACAGCACTTACTGAAACAAACACAAACTAAACTTCTGGTTTGGGTAGGGTTTTTTGTCCTCCCCTCAAATTATTTTCCTTTCATCACAAAATAGAAAACCTCTTTGTTTCACTATCCAGCGGAGCACCCATGGGCATTCATTCTGGTTTGGTCTTGACTCAAAGCAGAGAAGCACAGTGGACCTGTTTCAAGTCTATACTGCCTAGTCATCATGAATTCATCACCCTACTGTCACAAATGTCCTCCTACAGTGCTTTTCATTGCCTAGTGGTGTCAAAAGAAAGGAGACTGTATTGTTTATAAAATGGCTGTGAAACAGATATTTGATTCTTTTATTCCCTCTGAATTTGCTAGAAGCAAGGGAAGCAAAAGAAAGTGGAAGAAAAAAAAAGAAGGGCTGTCACTTCAATGGTGTCACACAGAGTAGAAGGAAAATAGGAGGAAAAAAAAATAGAAGAAAAGAGTTGAGAGGGGAAAGAAAGATGGAGGAAAAGACAGAGGAAGAAAACCTCAACTCTCCAGCCAAATACAGACATAATGGGAGAAGCTGCGGGTTTGATTCCAGGGGTCCAGACCTCTACAATAAAGTTAGTGACTCAATAAAGCAAAAGTTCATAACCTTTTTCCTGGTGGGTCTTGCCTTCAGTTTGCAAAAAAACACACCTGTGAAGTACAATAAAATGAGGTATGCCTGTACTTGAGATATAAACGGACACTAATTTGGAAAGAAAAAAGTTACCCTTAAATGACCAATGCTTGCATCTGGTAAGCTGTGATTTCTCTTTAGTATAAGCTCCTATACTCATCTGAGACTTTCTTCTCCAAAGTTGTGCCATTTAGATTTTTACTAGAGCCTCTGGGTAACCAAAATAAAAAGTAAATTTGAAACTGTCTTGGAGAAATCAGAACGTGTCTTTCCAACTTAGTCCAGGGCCTAGACTAGGACGAATAAACCAAGCAGCCTTGCAAATTTAAGGAGGCACTCACTCCCGGGTACCAGCCCTGCATTCACATGAACCTGAGAGTGAGTGCCTCCTTAAGCTGAGCATCCGGTAGCTTCACTTGCCCACACTAGTCTGGTGCCCTGCCCCCACTCCCAGACCAGGTGCTCCTCTTCAATCTATAACTTCTTTCTCTCATTGCTGCCTAGGAGTCAGGTGCTATGGCTCCTTTCCCTTCTGAATCTCCACTCTACACCTTTACCCCTTCCCACACCACCCCAAGCCATGCTCCCACCTCCTTCAGCTAAGCTGCTTCTGTCCTTAGGAATCTGTGGCTGAGTTTTAAAGAGGCCCCCAAGACTTTTAGAAGTTAATAAATAGGCCTAGGACTTGTTTCAAGAAAAAACAAAATTAGTCAAAGAACTTGGCATTATGTTATGAAACGATGAAACCACATTTAGTGACAGCATGCCCTACAAACTATCCAAAGTTCTACCTAAAACAGATTTTTTATCTCATCCTTAGTACAAAGACTTTCTAGTTAGTTATTGAATAGATTACTTTATTATTAGCTTAGATTTCTGACTGAGGTTTTCTAGAGACTGTGATATCACAGAGGCACCTACGGGGGCTTGTTTCAATTGCCCAGAACCAGCCCATCTCCTCTTCCTTCCCTACAGACAACGCACTGGGAAGGGGCAGGGTGTGTCAGGAGTGTTGAAAAGCATGGTTTTTCGCTGGAGGTGGCCAAATGACTTTGGGGGGAACAAGAGGACTTACATGAAAGCTACAAGGCTCCAGTGAGGTCCTGCGGGCCTCAGGGCAGTTAGGCAGAGCTGTTCCTTGATGAGAGGTTCCTCTGCAGCACCTGCCAAATCACCACAGTGGCAGCCAGCACTCCCTTGCCGCCTCTGGAAGCAGCTTCTGGATCTTCAACACGGTTCTTCCTTAGATTCTTTTGATAGCAAAGCAACAGGACAAAAAATGCTGTGGCAATCCGAACTGCCAACAGCATGTTAACTGGCCAGAGTTTAATTGAGTTCATCAGGAAACACCAGTACATTACCTCTTCGTGGCTCCTTTCACACAGATGAACTCTTGATGCTGTGTCCTTGAGACTTGGCTCTTTCTCACTTAGAGTCTGTCTCCCAGACCAGACTCCGGGGCTCCAGGAGTGATTTCCACATGGGTGAAGTAGGAATGACATTTACAAACATTTTCTTATTTCCGAAAATACCCCTGCCACACACATCTCAATGTCATCATTTTGTGAATGAAACAGATGCTCACAGAAGTTCAATGGCTTTCCTAGAGTCCCTCAGCTAAAAGAATGGGAAGTTAGAATTGTAACCCACGTCTAATCTTATTAGACTTGTTGCCCCTCTTCACCCTTCTCTTCTCCCCACTGTTTACTCCCATAATGCAATGCAACCAATACTCTTCTTAAAGGATTAGTTGATAGTGTAGTTTATTTATTAAGATCTGGGTCTTGGGTTTTTTTGGGTTTTTTTCCTGAGCTCCAATCATTGCAAACTAATGCTGAACGGATCTTTTGAGGCTTCCTCATGCAATCCCTTTAAATTGTTATAGAAAGTTAAAGTGCAGTGATTAGGTCACTGTGCTCCTAGTGAGCCATTGAGTCAGTGCCAGGAGCAGGACCAGTGCTGATGCCAGGGCAGTGCATTAGCACTATCACGATCATGCAAGCAGAGACTCATGTCCTAGATGCCAAGGGCTGATTTGCTCAAGCCTGAAACTTTCCTGGGGACATGCAAATGAGTGGTAAGTTCTGGAGTGGTGGCGGTGAGAGCAGCATCTTTACATGTCATGTTTGACTCCAGAATTCACTGTTTCTCTTCAGAAGAGTTGTTCTAGTCATCAAAACCTATAGAAAAAGCATATTAGGGTGAACAGGAACTAAATTCCCAGCCCCTCCCAGGTCGATCCCTGTATCTTATTCCAGGACTTCCTGGCTATCTCATCATCAAGCACTTACAGAGCTTACAGAGCTCTCCATAGCAAGATACCATCTAAAGGACTCTCCAAATCACACCACTGCCACCCTCGATGCCTTGTAATCTATTACCAACATGGCCACTCAGTCTGAGTCAACCCAGTGTCTATATAGCAGCCCCCCTCCACATGTCCTCCAGTGTGACTCTCCTGCTCCCAGTCCTGGTCCAGGAGTCCTACCACTCCGCCTCCTCCCTTCTGTGTCTCCCTTCCCCAGTTCCTTTCAGCCAGGGTTTGCAATCATGTCTTCAAGGGCCTGAAAGGTAAGGGAAATGTGTGAAGTGCTAGGTACACAGTATTAGAGAATGGTGGGAAGTGTAGCGAACTAAACAGTCCATGCCCTACGTAAATAAACTCAAATTTTAAAGCTGTTGTAGCAGTCTACTAATCAAAAAAAGTACTTCTGCAGCTTGTCATAGGCAGATACCAGTTTTCAAACCCAGCCTCAATTCTAATCTGCAGACATTACTTCCTTCAAATTCTGACAATCAAATTTACTTCCTTATTATTTTCTTTACTAATAATCCCTCCTTTATATCCCTGTAATCACATATAGAATTTGTATCATATTATCTGGCTTTCCTATTCTAGATACCTTGAGGGCAAAAAAAAAATTATCTATTTTAGCCCTGGCTGGTGGCTCAGTGGATTGAGCACCAATCTGCAAATCTAAGGGTCGCTGGTTCAATTCCCAGTTAGGGTACGTACCCAAGTTGCAGGCCAGGTCTCCAGCCAGGTCCCCAGCTGGAGGCATGCGAAAGGCAACCATACATTGATGTTTCTCTCCCTTTCTTCTTCCCTCCCTTCTCCACTCTCTAAATTTACTGAGTAAAATCTTTTTTTACTTATTTATTTTACACCTCAAATTTATAGTCCCTGCCTCAAGTTTAGTTAACCAGCATTTCCAAGAATATGTAGTGCATAGTGTACAAGTCTTATAAAAGAATCCCTATTTGGTGCAAGTCCTATTCCTAAGCATGTAGATTTGAGTCATTGGCATCTTCAAAACCTTCTAACAATGGGGCAGGAGTTAATTTTCTGCATTCTCATAGTTCAGAGGAGAGGGCAACATCTTGTTGTTAATTTGCACTAATACAAATAAACCACATGGCTTTCTGAATGACAGAGTAGAGTCACTGTGACACCCAGCCAGCTACGTACGCCTGGACCATTTCTCACTTGTCTCCCAAAAAGCTGTCAACGCAGAAGTTAATCTTAATGGCCCACGAGGCCTATCATCTGTTGCCCTCTAGTGGAAAGAAGGGATGTAGCATACAGTGTGGTCCAGATTCCAGAGCTCCCTGCGGCCTTATTCCAAAAACAGTTAACTCAGAAAAATTGCTCCTTCTTCTGTAGTGCAAGTTGCAGTGGTTATTATAAAAAATAGAAAAGCCACAGAGTAACCAGTCTACAGTTTTCTATTGTAGAAGGCAAATAAAATAACTAGGAGTCAATGATTCATTGGTAAAGTATAAAGCAATCAGTGAGGCTGGGAGGAAACCAGGATGAGATTGTTACATAATGCAACAAACATGTCATTATTTTTTTCTAAATAACACTTATGTTGTTTTCTATAATATAAAAGTATGTGAACTTTATTGCACAGGTTTTCATTATACAAGTATGTGTTCATCTTAAGTATAGATAAGCAACAAAATAAAAATGAAATCATTCAGAAACTACCATCCACTGAAGGAATTTCACTGGCACTATTAAGATATTGTCCTAGACATTATTAAAGGCATATGTAAACAAAGGATTTCATCTTAACAAATAGAGAATCACATTTTCTATCCAGTTTCACAGCCTGCTACTTGTCCAAGGTATTCTGAGGTCATGACAGGATGCATGTTTTCCGAAGTCATTCCTTACCTGGGTGGTTCAGTCCCTCGGAGTGCAACTTGTGACTGTGAGGACAGGCAACGTTTCCCGCATTTCTTACCTGGGGCTCTCTCTCTCATCCAACTTTTCCAGCTGGCTTAAGCAAGTGACCAATCATATAGCATATCATTTTGTTTTCCCAGATGGTATTTAAAATAATAAATCTGGGCTTATGAAAAAGAAATTAACATTCATACTCCCTACCCTGTGTTCATCATGGTGAGTTGTTTAATTGTTTAAGACTCACAACAGTACTGGATTTAAACTGCAGGGATATGGCATTCTATTCTTACTCTAACAAACATATATATTTTTAATTATATCCATATGAAATATTTTTCCTAAAATTATGGGATGTTTAACTCTCTTGAGAGAATATTTCAAATGTAACCAATCTGCACTTCTCTAAGAAACAAAGCACGATCATCATTTTTCCAGGCATGTGTAGTTTGTCCCACATTATAAACACAACAAGGAAAGGAGCAACATCTACTTAAGAGAAAGCCCTGATAGTAAGCATGAAAGACAGCACAACCAGATTTAATGTTAAAGCAAAACTAAAAACTCCAGGATGGTAGTTAAGTGAGCGTGATAGGAACGTATTGTTTCCTTATAATGATTTTAAATGGAAATTACAATTCAATCACAAATAAAAGTAAATTGTAGACAGTGAGGCGAACAAATCTGTTTCACTCCGGTTCACGGTGATTATCAAATTAGCAGCTACTCGTTCACCACTAACCATTTTCAGTCTTCTTGGTCTCTAACAGCCCTGAACTGCAGCTTCATGGTGATTGCAATGGTGGCAGCTCATCAAAGCTGTTTTTCCTCTTCATTGCTTAGCAAGGCAAAGGAAAAAAAAAAAAAAATTAAAGCAGTGAGAATTTGTGCCTGAGCCTGTTTTAAAAACTGTGCAGCATCAGCTGAAGGCCTAACATCTGGCTCCAGGCTGCCTTCTGGCCTGTCTCCAAGCAGTCTCTCCTCATCAGTGCCACTCCATCCACACTGGTTTCCCTGCTGTTTCTCCATGCCAAGCACGCTCCTGCCTCAGGGCCTTTGCATCTGCTATGCCCTCTGCTGAAGCACCCTTCCCACCTACATCTGTAAAGGTTACTGCTCTACTTCACTAGGGTCTGAGTGCAGATGTCCTCTCCTTGGAGAGGTTGGTTTTCCCCAACTGACCCTTTAAAAGAACACCTCCCATCACTCTCTGCCACCTCACTGTGCTTTGTTCTTTCTTTCCCAAACATCTGTCACTACCTGACCTACTTCATGTTTCTTTATTGAATGAACCAAATATGGCTCAGGGAATTCTGATGGAGGAAGGAGGTCCAGCATGGGTCTGGGAGTACCTATGTTGAAAAGCTCATCAGGAGATTTCCATGCACACCCCTAGTTAACAACTGATTTAATAGATGGTATAGCTTTTCGACTCAGACTTATCTGGATTACAATTCAAGGGTAGCAAGCATGAGGAATTACAGCTGTAGTCCCAGTCAGAAACATGAGAGCAAATATACCCCTCTCCCAAGGTTGTGCTGAACATAACTCCAGATAATTGATTTAAGACAACCTCCTAAACTGGAAAGTGCAATACACATCTTAGTATTGCCCCATTTCTTTTCTGAAGATGAACTCCTTAAATTTTAAAGATAATATTTAAATAACAATAAAATCTATTTTTAATTATGACCACAATCTGTTTGGATCTGATTATTGATATATATATATATATATATATATATATATATATATATAGTTTGCTTCTTTTTTAAGATTTACTTTATTATTTTCAGAGAGGAAGACAGGGAGGGAGGAAGAAAGACAGAGTAGCATCAATGTATGGTTGCCTTTCACCTGCCTCCAGCTAAGGATCTTACCTGGAGACCTGGCTTACAACTTGGGTTATGTGCCCTGACTGGGGAATCAAACCAGCGACCTTTGGGTTCTCAGGCCAGAGCCTTATCCACTGAGCCACACCAGCCAGGGCTGATTGTTGCTTTCTTGTAAACTCCAAACTGTACACCCATTTTTGTCCCTGAAGGCAGTGCAAAAGAGAAACAAACAGTATTTACCAATACTTGTATCAAATAATTCTGTATTCCAAATTTCAAAATTGCAAGTAGTGATACTGTCTGCCTTGTCGTAGGGTGGTGACAGTGAAGCAGCACCCCATCCTCCTTTCCCCAGCTGATGGTCCCTGCAGGTCTGTCCTTGGTCCTGCTCTCTCCGTTAGGTGGGGGCATCAACGATGGACAAGTGGAGCTGATGAAGGTGCTGCCAGACACACGGGGAGACAGCATTTCAGGAAGCGTTTTGGAAACATTTGCTCTAATCACAGGAGAGTCCAGTGTGCTCTCTGAAGGCACTGGGTCCTACATCCTAAAGAGCAGTTGGTGTATTGAGGAGGCTCAGACTCTGGGAGCCGCCTGCCCCAACCAAGAGGTCTCAGAACACAAGTGGCTCTGTGACAGGAATTAGTCCTTCACAGAACTGATGTATGACCACCTTTATGTCAGAGATCATCAGGAAAGTACTTAAGAACACACAGGTAAGGACGTTCTGTTCCTCATGTTTAGGTAACCAGGGAAATAAATATTTTATGGTTGTACTTCTATTTAAACACGACTAGCCAGGTTTTGCTGGGTAAGGGGTGACACCTAGTGGACAAGTTTTGCTAAACTCTGTCTCTGTTCCTTGGAAAATCAATATAAAGTTGTCCCACAGGATAACCAAGCTGTCATAAGCCAATGCCTTTGAAAATTGCACCAAAAATCCTGCAACTTCAGCCCCTGTAATAAAAACAGCAGAAGAGGCACTGACAGACTAGAACTGTTTTTAAAACATACCTGATGAGAAAAGTGACAAGGAAAAGAAACACTAAATCTTTGTCCCAAGTTTCTTTAGTATAGTATTAAAATTTTCCATCAGGTGAAGGGAGAGAACAATTTGAATTTTACTGTGCATTTGTGCGTAGGAGTTTTATGATAGCAATCAGGTGAGAAACAGTGGCCAGTACCTCTGGAAGCCCTGCTAAATGGCCTAACCGGAGGCAGCTGGTCCATTGCTAGTGGTGTCCAGGAATCCACTCTTGCCCTGAACCTGCGAGGTTCAGCAGCTCCATGTCCCCAGTGACACAGAGCAGTGCCACCTGGGGGCCACCTTGGGCTTCTATCCCCAGATACTTTCACCATTATTTCTGACCCTAAAATTAGGGCAAATAACCTAACTCCCAGTCAGAATAAAACAAAGCCATTTACCTGCCCCAGAAAACTGAATGCACTCACCTGATGTAACTACATAGTGTTGACATATGCCCTGTTTGAATTTCATAAAAGATTTTATTCTGCTTCCTAATGTCCTCTGGGACAATGTTCTACCCCCATCCCCTCCACTCCCTACTCCAGCCCCTGCCCCGCTCCCAAACATTTGCTATTATTCAGGAGGATTTTACCAGCCCGTTAGGAAAGTCACTGCGCCTCTCCCGTGCTACCAGCTTTCTATTTCTTGCTCATTCCTGCCTGGCGTGATTGTAACTTTCTGGTTTCCAGCCCCTTCTCACCAACATTCCTGCCTTATCACAAGACTCCTACAACCCCACCCAGGGTTTCCATCCCAGGGTCCTCCCACCCAGGGCCTCCCTCCCAGCTGCCTCACAGAGTCCTCTGAAGTGCACTGAGTAAATAGCACTTTGTCCTGAAACAGCTCCCATTCCATTGTCTCCTCTCCTAGAAACATGCACTTCACAGCTCCTATGCCTGGTCTCTGCCACACTGTTGGTTTGCCCCCGCAGCTCTGCTGAACCTAATGGCACAATTCACTCCTGTTTGTTCCATTGGTTAAACCCGGTTAAAATGCGGTTTTGGCCAGAATATAGTATGTTTCCCGGGTGTATTTTTAATCTACACACACACACACACACACACACACACACACACAATGTTGAGACCTGGAGGCATGCTTTAAAAATTTAAAGTTTTCAAAGCCATGTTGGTAACAATCAACAACAGTTAACAGACTTCACAGTCATCACATACTTAAAATTAGAAGGACAACTGATCTTCCAGGCCCAAGGAGGTATCACTCCCATCTTCAAGGTTCCCAAACCCAGCTGCACCGGAATCACCAGGAAAGCTTCATGAACAGACACGGCCCTGGGCCCTGTGCCAGACCTCCTAAACTAAAATCATTCAGCCAGCCCCAAAGGTTTCCAGTACCATGTTTGCAGGGCTGCTCTTTGAGAAAGTTCTGACCAAGCAAGTCCTGACAGTGTTTCCAGCTAAAGTCATGTATCTCACTCAACTTGGTTTCTGTCATATCCTGCCCTGCAATTTACCTCAGCAAAGTTTATCAGTTGGCTTGCATTTTTGCATAAATGAAATTTGTTTTTCAAAAAATTACATCACAACTATGAAATCGTGACTTTGATATACGTTTTTTAATACTCAATACAATAAATATATACCATTAAATACTGTTTTTAACTGCTTTTCCCTGTAACCATAAGCATAGTTTGTGTACCAAGGAGGGACACCCACAACACTTGAGAAAACACTGGCAGAAGGAAATTATCTCTGATCCTACCTTTCCTTCCAAAGATGGCACTGAGGGAACCTGCGGATGGGAGAATTTTGTATGGAGGAAGCTAATTCTCGGCATTGGACTAAGAATCTGTGAGTAAGACTTTTCCAACTGGAAGCAAGTGAAAATCAGTGGCCCTACCTCTGGAAGCTCTTCCTGCTAAGTGGCCTGACTTTGAGCAATTGACTTAATTCTACAAAAATTGGGGTCTCCATTCTTTACCCATCTCATCTTTGCTTTAATCAATAATCAATTAAGTCACTGTGGTGGGGCCTGTCCAGTAATTCTAATATGAAACCTGGGGTAATACCATTATTTTATATCCCTTTTAAAAGGCATTTCTTCCCAGTTGGGAACCCCTTCTACCCCCTACCACCTTCATAGAATCTCCTTGTAGTCATTGATATACAGAGGATGAAATAAGCCACTCAGCTTATTAAATTATTCTCGCTGATAAAGATCATAGTCCAAAAGCTGATACCTGGACTCCATTCCAGGGAATGCCAACCTCCAGGGCCCTCCTAAATTCCAGCTACACCAGCAACCCTGTGCGTCTAGTACTCAAGGCCCTGCTTTCTTCTTTTATTCCTTCTTCTTATTCTGTTCTTCCCTTTTATAGGATACAAATGAATAATGTACTTTTATTTTGAAAGTATATATTCATTGTAAGAAAAATCAGAGAGCAAAAATAAGTAATATATGTAAACATTTTTAAAGGCCCATAATACAACAGTGAAGAAACTCCCACCTTTAACACTTTAGTATGTGTATTCAAAGCCCTTTCTAGAATGTGTGCCAAAGGTCGATGTGTGCCAAACTCTGCTGTAAAAGAAGGACCGGTACTTTTTCCATCACTTCAAACCCACCTTTTATTCAGAGCCTAAGCTTCCCAGCCATCCTCAGCAACTTAATACATTTCATCTACAGGGCTAGAGATAGAAGCTAGGAGACATGGGAAGGCTAATGCCTCACCCACCCAGAATCTGGTGCTGAGTGGAGGCCTGAACCAGGAGGACAGGTGTTCACTAAGGACAAGGCCCGTGGCCATGCCCCCCTCCAAGACAGTGCTGGAACAGTGCCTGGCTTCTCAGGAAAGGGGGCTGAACCTCCAGTCTTCAGCCTTACCCTGTAGCATGAGATGCTTGTTCCCCACTTGGCACAGAGGGAATGAAGCTGGCCTCACAGGGAGGAAAACAGGCACCTTGTGCCTCTCATGGGGAACTGAACAGTTAGTTGCAGCCCTTCCTCTGTTTGCTACCTAGCACATAAAACTCACAGAGATGGAATTTCCAGCCAATTCTGGTGGTAGGAGGGGGGCCAAATTGATCTCATTTAGAAGTGTAAAGCCCATGAACTGAAAGCACCAGAAACCCACCTGTGGGGCTCAGGAAAAGGGAGCTGGGTGGGGCTTCTTACAAGATTCAGGCTTTTTATGGGTGCTTTCAAAGAGAAATTAGGGCCATAGGGATCAAATCTAAATTGGATTCTGTCAAGAAAGGGCAATTTGGTGATGAATATCTTGATTTTCATCTTGCAAGGAAAAGAACTAAAGCAGGTAACAGTTATCACTAGCTTAAATACAAAGAAAGTAGCACTCACTTGTGGTAGAGGAAGATATTTAGTCATTTGTGTGGTTGTACAGTGGCTCTGCCTTTATCTTGCTCCAAACACGCCAGTGGCCTTTTCTGAGCATTGGTCATATTCTGTAGACACTGTTCATGTTTACTTGGAAACATCATGATCCAGCAGTGCCATGTTTTACTTTGCTAACCAAGGAATGTTTCATCTTAGACCAAATGAATATCCACGGTACATGGTACATATAAATGTTTTCAAATGTAGAACTATACAAACTGTTCCATAATCTGCTTTACCCAGTGATGTATCAACAACAGTTTTTTGTGACAGTATTACATCACTTCATTGTTTTTTATCCCCACCCGAGGACATGATTATTGATTCTAAAGAGAGGGGGAGAGAGGAAGAGAAACATCGATGAGAAAGAAAAACATCAGATTGGTTGCCTCTCACACATGCCCCAACAGGGGGTGGGCCTGAAACTTAGGCATGTGCCCTGACCAGGAATCAAACCTGCAACCTTTTGGTTTATGGCACAACACTCCAACCAACTGAGCCACCCTCTGCCAGGGCTTCACTGCAGTCACTTTAAATCGCTGAGTGGGCTTCTATTGTGTAGGTGAGCATACATATTTAATTAATCCCCTATTGCTTGGCATTTAGAATGTTTTCCTTTATGCATACATGTGTGTTTATAGTCAATGATGTAATGAACATCTCTATCTAAGATTTTGGAATCTTAGATAGAGAATCTAAGATTTTCTATCTTGGGAATAACCATTGTTATTTCCTTAGAATCAATTTCTAGAGGTGGGATTGCTAAATAAGAATGGGATCACAGACCTAAGCTTTTGGTAATATTCCTTCAGTGTCTTTTGTTATTTTACAATTATCGCTTTCGTGCAGTTCATATTTCTCAGATTTATCTACCTCCTCGGAGTTCAGTTGGTTCCAGTGTTAGTGAGAATAAGACTATCACTTGAAATGCCTCGCAAAGAAGAGTTTTTTGTTGTTTTTGTTTTTGTTTTGTTTGTTTGACTACTAGTTAAGTAAATCAAAGAGAATGTCCTATTGATGGTAAATCAAGACTGATTTTTATTCACAAAGGACAGCATATTAAGGTTAGCTTTTTTACTGAAAGGAAGAGTTCCTTGATCTGTAGCTCAGGCTTTTACTATTTTGTACTCCATGAGGTTGATACAGCAAGATCTGATCAGATCATCAGGGAGGAGTAGGGAGGGGCTGTAGGAGGAGGTTGCCTGAGGCAAGGGTTAACAGTTTAGGACAGGATTGACTAAGAAGCCAAACACCTCCAGAGCACATGGTATCCTGGGCCAGAGAATTTCAAATAAAAGGAGGGCAGGAATTGGCTGCAGGGCACTGTTCTTTGAAAATGCCTGAATGATCCTACAGCAGCTGCCTGTGTTTCCTAACAGGAAGGTATTTTGGATGGTAGAAGAAACTCTGGGCACAGCCTAGGATTGGACAGAGGGTGGCAGGTTTATTTTTGGGGTGTTCTAGAGGGAACAGGCTCTGACAGAAGCCTGCCATTCTTCCAAATTGTGTAACTTATTTTTTTTAACTGTGTAACTTTTGTACCTTGTATTTTAGTTTGTAAACTAATCCAATAGAAAAAAAAATTATTAAAAACCAACAAAGGGACTAGTAGGGGAACTCAAGAGTTAAAGATTTTAGCCTTAATTGATAGGCTTAAGTGACTAATTCATGTGGAAAGTGTTCTTCCAACATTGTGTAGATTTTGAATAAAGACTCCTTTCCTTTATCACCAAAACTTTGCCTCCAGAATTTTGCCTAGAGGCTGGGTAGGAAGTGCGACTCCACTTGCTGTTCAGTAACTACATCCCAATTAACATTTGTTGATTATCTTTTTTCATTATTATATTTTATTGACTATGCTATTATAGTTGTCCTAATTTCCCCCCTTTGCTGCCCTTCCACCCAGCATCCCCCACTCCCTCAGGCTTTTCCACCATTGTTCCTGTCCATGGGTCATGTGTATAAAGTCCATGGATACTCCTATTTCCTACTCTGTACTTTATATCCCCATAGCTAATCTGTAACTACCTATTTGTACTTCTCAACCCCCTCATCACTTCACCCATTCCCCCACAACACCCCTACCATCTGCAACTATCAAAACATTCTCTGTATACATGATTCTGTCTGTTTTTCTTGTTTGTTTAGTTTTTAGATTCAACTGTTGATAGATTGGTATTTTTACCATTTAATTGTTCATAATTTCAATCTTCTTTTTCTTAAACAAGTCCCTTTAACATTTCATATAATAATAATGTGGTGATAATGAACTTCTTTCGGGGTTTTTTTTTTTTCTTGTCTGGGAAGCTCTTTATCTGCCCTTCTATGCTAAGTGATAGCTTTGCTGGGTAGAACTATCTTGGCTATAGGTCCCTGCTTTTCACAATTTTTTTCCTGCCAATCCCTTCTAATTTGCAAAGTTTCTTTTGAGAAATCACCTGACAGTCTTACAGGAACTCCACTATCAGTAACTAAAGTCTTCTCTCTTGCTACTTTTAAGATCCTCTCTTTATCACTAATCTTTGGCATTTTAATTATGATGTATCTTGGAATGGCCTCTTTGCATCCATCTTGTTTGGGACTTTGTGCTTTGTGAATTTGCATGTCTATTTTCTTCATCATATTAGGAAAACTTTTTTTCGTTATTTTTTCAAATAGATTTCCAATTTCTTGCTCTTTCTTTTCTCCTTCTGGCACCTCTATGATGTGAATGTTGGAGCACTTGAAGTTGTCCCAGAGGCTGCTTATACTATCCTCTTTTTTGGATTCCTTTTCCTTTTTGTTGTTCTGATTGGTTTTTTGTTTATTTTCTATATCATTGACTTGACTCTCAGTTTCATTCACTCTAACTCTAATGTTGTTTCCCTGTAAATTGTTCTTTATTTCAATTAGTTTATCCTTCATTTCTGACCAGATCTTTTTTATTCTTTTGAGGTCCTCACTAAGCTCCTTGAGCTTCCTTACAACCAATGTATTGAACTCTGCATCTGACAGATTGCTTATCTCCCATTTGTTTAGCTTTTTCTGGAATTTTGATCTGTTCTTTTATTTGGGCCATTTCTTTATCTCCTCATTTTGGCAGCCTCTCCCTCTGTGTTTGTTTCTATGTATCAGGTGGAGCTGCTTTTGATTCTTTTGATTCCATATCTTGTAGTGTTGCCTATAGATCCAGTGACACAGCCTCCCTTATCACCCAAGCTGTGTACTTGAGGTACACCCTCCACGTGGGCTAAGTACATCCTCCTCTTGTAGTTGAGCTTTAGTTGCTGTTGGTGGATCAATGGGAGGGATTTACCCAGGCAAATCAGTGGCAAGGATTGTCTGTGACCACTGACCACCAACCTCTGCCCTCCATGGAGGATCAGCTGTGTGGCAGCAGGATGGTGGTGCTTCAATATAGTCTGTAGCTATCCACTGTGTGAATTAGCCCTGGGGTTTCCCAGGTGGTGCAAGCCAAGGTCAGTCCCAACCTCTGTTTTACCCAGAGTCACCCTACTTGAGCTATAAAGCAATCTGAGATGGCTGCTACTTGTGCTGGGCTTGGAGATTCCCAAGCAAAGCCAAACTTTGAAACTAGGCTGGTTGCTACTAGTGCCAGGCCTGGGCCTCACTGAGGCAGCTATTGCTTATTTGATAGGATTTCGGAAATTGTGCAGCGTGAGCTAAGACCAGCCACTCATGTGGAAAAGCAGCTTGGGTGGGCCTATAAATTCAGTGGGGAGGAGACTCTGGGGATCTTCAGGGTGGGTCAAACAGTGCTAGTCAGGTTGATGGAGTCTTGATCTGGCACCAGCTTACTGGTTCTGTGGGAAGATTGTTTAGAAAAGGGACAATGGCCTCTGCTCACCTTAATGCCAGATACTTCAGTTTCTCCCTGTAGACCACTGGTGCCTTTCAATCCGCTACCCCTGTGCTGAAGCTCAAAGGGAGTGAGTCTGAGTAGGTGAGCCCATGTAGGGGTTCTTTAAGGAGAACTGCTTGAGACTCTTGAAACTCCTTCTACCAATTCGATCCCCCCACTGGGTTTTACAGCCAGAAGTTGTGGGGACTTATCTACCTGGCACTGGACCCCTGGCCTCAAGGGCCTAGTGTGGGGCTGGGACTCCTCACTCCTAAGATGACCCTTCTAAATTTTTATCCACCATACATGGGTAAGGGACCAGCCCATTTCATGTCTGTGCCCCTCCTACCAGTTTGGATGGATGTGGTTTCTTTAATTCTATAGTTGTCAGACTTCCATTCAACTTGATTTCTGACAATTCTGAGTGATGGTTGTTCTATATTTTAGTTGTAATTTTGATGTTGTTGTGTGAAGAGGCAATCCATGTCTACTTCATCACTATCTTGACCAGAAGTCTGACTATCTTTTTAACACTACCTGATTTAATTAGAAATCTTTTGGTTGCAAAGGGCAGAAAACTCAACCTAAATGGCTTCAGGAAAAAATAAAAGTTAGAGAAGGAGGTGGTAAATGTATCAATTGAACTAAAACTGAAACCCCAGAAGACAGTAGAGCCACAGGTGAAGCTTTATCCTGAAATTAAAGGCTGCCACCAGGACTCACCTCTGGACTGCCTTTAGACTGGCTCTGTGGTATCCTCTGATAGTTTTGGGCTTTGTGAGAATAGTCACAAGATGATTGCAAAAAAATCAAAAGGATGTCATCATGGATACTAGACACAAAAACAACAAATACTGAGAGGGAACTCAAGCACCTTCAGTTATAGGTGATAGGCTTAAATGGCTAATGTATGTGGGAAGCTGTTATTTCAAGAACTGGAATGCATGACTATGTGACTCCAGGTTAACAAGTAATTTGACCTTTATGCCCTAGGGGGTCTGCAAGTGATGAAGATGGTATCTGAGCCATTGTGTTCCAGGGAGCTATGCCTCTGATGCAGGTAAAGAATTGTTGATTAACAGATAAAGAAGTACTAGGAAATTTACCTCTGGACTGGAATTCTTACCTAATTAACCTTTTTCCAAACCCCTTGCCTACCCTTTCCTTCTCGCTATAAAAAGGTCAGCTTGAGATGAGATGTTAAGACAATCTTTGAAGATACATAACCCACCATCATCTCAGGTCATCACAAAGTGCCCATAAAGACAATCCTTGTCTTTACTTACTGGTTCTGATAATGATAGGCAGCACAAATGCAGACTTTTCTGGTTTCAATAGCACTATCCTGACTCTCATAGAATTCTAGAGCTAACAGAAAATGTAAAAATTATCTAGTCTAATGGTTTTCAAGATTTTCAAAAGCTTTTGATTTTTTGTGTGTTTTATTTTGCTTAATCAAATAAGATCTTTTGTTTTCTTCAAACAAGATCTTACAAGGAAGTCAAATACATAATGTAGAATAAAACTAAGCTATTAAGTTGAAACAGGAGTAGGGACTCTTAGCCCCACTACTTTGCTCCCCCTCCACTTCCTCGTCCTCTCTGAGGCACCTCTAAGAAGTACATTACTAATCACTTTAAAGATAGGAAAAATGAGTCTCAGAGCACATATGAGGCTTATTATTCTAGTACACAGCCCGTGAGTGCCAGGGCCAATGGAACTTAGGGTGCCCTTGGCCTGTCTCCTTGGTCTTAGTTTACCCTCATATCTCTTTCCTTCTCAATGCCATTGTGCTTATTTTCTACCCTTTATTCAGCAACTTTGTTCCTACCAAAAAGAAGAAGAAGAAGAAGAAGGCAGAAGAAAAAAGAAAAGAAAAAGCAAGGCTCAGTTGTTCACCATCTGTGTTCATCATCACACACAGTCCTTGGGCTTCCAGCCATGTGAATTACCATGATAAGCTCAGGACCAAGGAGATTCAAAGCTATATTGAGCATCTGTGTTCCTCTAAGTCCACTTGAAGTTTTTATTTCAAATCAGCAAGATGGTGTTAAAAGTCAATGCTTCTCATGGAGTAACCTAAGGACTTACAGATACTTCTCTAAGAATTCCTCTTAAGAATTCTAGAATCTAGAAGATTTTTTGGACAAAATGTAGTATGAGCAATAGAGGTAAAATGAACCAAAACTGGAATCCTAGAGATAGTTGTCCTATGAGGAGAAAAATAAAAGGTTATCAGTTCTACTTTAAAGAATAGAAATAGCCCTGGCTGGTAGCACAGTGGTTAAGGCGCCTGCCTGCGAACCCAAAAGTCGCAGGTTCGATTCCCTAGCCAGGGCACATGACCAGGTTGCAGACCAGGTCTCCAGTCAGGTCTGTGGCTGGAGGCAGGTGAAACGCAACCATACATTGATGTCTCTCTCCCTCTCTGCCTCTCTTTCTAAAGATAATGAAATAAAATCTTTAAAAAAAAAAAAAGAATAGAAATATCTTCTTTACTGCACAATGGAGAATTAAAACCAATAATGAAAAAGAAATTTAAAAAATGAAGACCAAATTCATGCAAATGCCAAAGTAATTCTAAGTGGTTAAAAATAAATAAATATCAAATAATAAATACCATCTACATCTGGTGTGAAGAATATCCCAAAATATCACCAACATGTGTTATCTGAATCAATAGCCAAAAGATGGATGTGGGAAACTAATATAGCTCATAAGTATATTCTCTCTTCTCTCTACTCACTATCTGTTTCTCCTAGTTTTAACTAAAATTTGTCTTATGTACAAGGTTCAGAGCATAGGAAAAACTCAGTAAACTGCCTTAATAAATTTTCCAAATGAAAAGTTATGGGTAACCGGGATATTGGATAGTATTCAGACCTACACATATACTACAAGATCATGGGTGAGAGCCAATGGATAAATGTGACAATAGCCCAGGGTGAGTGTGGGGAACCTCCCCTTTATGAGGAATGATTTCAGGAGGGTCTCATTAAATACAGCTCTCTCTTTAAAGGAAGGGAAATCATTTCTACCAAATCTATGATTTCTAGCAAAACCCACATAAACGTTTTTTAATTATATATTGATATTCTGTAATTAAAAGCAACATTTAATTAGTTGAAGCTAGGGGTATAGAGTTTTTCTGAAAGTTTAAATTATAACAGAAAAAAATTTTCCTTGAACATAGAAGAAAAATTAGGAGAAAATCAATATATATTTTCAAGTATCCCTTTGAGATCTAGAATTACTCTCGGTGTTAGTAAGCAGAACTATGTTAAACCAATCATGTTGTGTACATGCAATTTTGAAGTCTAGTGCACAGAGAGATGTGCCTGTCAGGGGGAACAGTGCAGGTCAGGGAGGCATTCTTTTCACTTTTGGGTTTGAATAACCGAAAATATGAATTTCTGTCTCCCTCTGACTGCCAACTTTATTGTTCATACCTCAGTTACTTGTCACCTAGTGTCATAATTTTCTCTTTACTTATCCACCTTTCCCACCATACTCTAAGCTCAGCAAAGGCAAGGACTGTATCTTCTTCATTTAGGATCAGCAAGAGCCTAGGACAATGTCTGGCCCTCAAGCATTCAGTATCTTAAGTAAGCATTCAATAAATAGCACAGAAAGAGAGGAATACAAGTGATCAAATGGGTTGTATTAACACCCATTCCACACTTTCAATTGTCACCATTTGTATCTTTTTTCTAGATTAGTAAAGGGTTAAGTGTAAATCCCAAAGAAAGACTAGGTCAGAAGATTCAGACACCATGGCCAACTAAGGTTTAGAGCTGGGGAAGAAGGTTCTAGAAACACTAAGTGAAATAAATTTATTCCTAATAACAATACCTTTAGCTTTTCTCCTTTGCCTAGTAATTTAATGAAGAAGGTAACATTAAAAATAGTCTTGTCAGAGATTGCTAGCAGGAGACAAGTCAGGTGTACCAAAAGAGGGCACTCTTACCGCAGGTACTGACTTTACAGTTTTTGAGTATATGCCCCACAGGGAGGCCAACAGAGAAAGCACAAAATTCTTTCCTAAGAAGCTCATCATGCTCCCCACCAAGTAGGAAGGAAAAGGAAAAACACCAAGGATGAAAAATGTTGGAGAAGAATGCCAAAGGCGATAACCATGCTCCCTGGCCATTGCTCTCTGGAGAGAGAGCTTTACGGGCTCTTAAAAGACTATTTACCTCCTCAATAAAGCTGAAAAGGAAAATCTCAAAGAGAAGCTTTACCAAGTCAATCCACATTCTGTCCTGCATTACCCCTCCCCAACCCTTGCATTGCCTTTCAATACTATTAATTTCCTCTTATTAGAACAAGTCATTTCATTTTAGGGCTCGACCAAACTGGGGTTGGAGACATGTGCCAGAGGCCTATAGTGTTAAGTGTTAGTGTTGTACTTTTCCGGGGAAAGAACAGTTTTGTTATCCCTGAGTCCCTATGGAGACTGCCCAGGATTCGGAGCTGTGGAAGTAGGTGAACCCTGTCTCTGCCTTCACCCTGTGTTGGGACAGTTACACTGGTGATCTGAACTTTGGGAGATAGAACTTTGATTCTCCTTGACAACTGCCATCCCATACAACTGATACAGAGATTGAGAGGCAGACACCCCATCTCATTGTGTCCCCAAAGCCCCATCTTCCCCTAGGCCAGCTCTGTTTGGGGATTTTATTTGTGAACCAGTTCAAAATGCACCCTTTTCCTATGCATGACTCCCCAATTCTAACTCTGTCATTCCTACCTGGGCTCAGGCCCCCATCATTCCTATAGGCTCCTAGGTGTCTCCTGCTCTGGTCCTAGCCCCTACTCAGCCCTTCACACTGCATTACAGTTCCTTTCTAGAAAAAACCTGACCCCTGACTACTTTATCCTCACTGCCCACCATTCTTCCCATTGCTTACTTCTGGTAGACTAGCCTCTATGTTGTTTCTTGAATATGACTGTGCTCCTGCTTCAGGGCCTTCGTACTTGTGGTTCCCTGGGTCTAGAATTATATTCTCCCAGATTGCCAATATTATATTCTCTCTCCTTATTCAGGGTTATGTCCTACTATCATGCCTTCCCTAAACACCAGCACCTGCCATATACTCTATTCCTTGACAATGCTTTGTTTTTCTTCATAGCACTCATCACTCCCTATATATAGCTGATTGCTATATATAGCTGATTTATATAGCTGATTGCTTATTTCTGTCAGGTCCATGAGGGCAGAAACCTAGTTCTATCTTGTCCATCTGACACACTGGATGTTCCCAATTAATATTTGTTAATTAATTAAAACATACCTTTAATCTACTCAGTTCCCTCTTCCATCCCCTGAGGTGCTCCTCATTCACTCCAGAATGAAACCTAACTCGATGGCGTGATATTTGAGACTTGTGATTTGACACTCTCTCCTTCTTGTCTGCCCTTATCTCCCTGTGCCCACCTGCAATAGGATCTGAACTCAAGTCAAACTTAGCAATTTACCACCTACTTTCCTGCCTCTGTTGCATTATCATTTATTAGAGCCTTCCTAATCTCTCAAAAAACTTCTGACATGATATTCCCCCATAGTGAAAACTTCTGTTCGCCCTCCTACCCTAGCCATCAGTAGCTTTTCTGTCTTTTAATACCAATTGTACATCTTGTATATGATGTCCTATGTTACAAATTATTTCTCTATTCACCTTTCCCTACCAGTAGACAAAGTACAGGAACTGGGCATTCATTCTTTTAACTCCCAAGCACATAAAACAGGGTTTCAAACTCAAAGACCTACAGACACTAGGCACAGAGTAAGTGAGGTAATGGGTGTATCAGTCTGCTTGAGCAGCCATAACAAAATATTACAGACTGGGTGGCTTAGCCAACAAAAACTAACCTTCTCACAGTTCTGGAGGTTAAAAGTCCAAGATCAAGGTGCCGTCTGGGTGGGTTTCTGGTAAAGCCTCAGTTCCTGAATTGCAGATGGCTGTCTTCTCCCCGCATCCTCACATGGCCTTTCCTTTTTCTCTGCGCACACATGGAGAGAGAAAGCTCTCTAGTGTCTTTTCTCTTCCTTTTCTTCTAATGACATCAGTCCTAAGAGATTAGGGCCCCACCTTTATTACCTCATTTAACCTTAATTATGTCTTTAAAGGCCCTATCTCCAAATACAGTCACATTGAGGGTTAGGGCTTCAAAATATGAGTTTATGGGACACAATTTAGTTCATAACAATGAGAAAGATGGTTACTTAAGAAAGCCATAGGGCAGTTCCCCATCCATGTAGGGGTTACTACTCAGTTCCAGCACATGGCCTTAGGCCTGACATCAAAGCCTAACATTCCCCAACCTTCAGGCTTTGAAAAAATCTGGAAATCAAAAGAATTCAGAGATAAAAATATCTTAATTTTAAAATGTCAGTAATTAAGTAAAACATTTTAAACTATGTGAACAAAATAAATTCTGCCTACAGGCAGGATTCTGTCTAAAGACGGAGAATTGGAATTTTCCTGAATTCTAGCAAAAGTACTGGACCCACAGTAAAGCCTTGTTAAATGCTTTGTGAGCCCTGGCCAGGTAGGTCAGTTAGAGTATCATTCCAATACACCAAGGTTGTAAGTTCAACCCTGCATCGATGTTTCTCTCTCTCTCTCTCCCTCCCTCCCTCCCTCTCTCTCTCTCTTTCCTTTCCTCTCTCTCAAGTCATTTAAAAAATTAATGTTTTGTGAGGAAATAGTTCATGGTACATGTGCCATTTTGGGGGAAACTGAAATTAAAACAATATGATGGGATAAGTCTGACTTCTGTTATTCAAAGACTGCCTGCTCCTCTCCTATTTGCCATCTTGTTCATCTACTAACAAGTTGCTGCTGTCACCACCTGCCTCTTTGGTCTCATCTCTCTACCCAGCCACTAGAACCTGAGCAGACCCTCCCAGAGTGCTGGGTCTAGTTCTAAGGTCTACAATTAATGGAGAGAGGGACTGGAGTCAGTTCAAAAGAAAGCCACAGAAGTGGTTAGAAGTCTGAGAAATAAAAATTAGTACAGTTTAAAAGAACCACATTAATTCTGTTTAGAGGCCAGAGGGTTAGCTAACAATGGTTTTCAAGTATATAAAAGGTCTGTACCTAGGATAGTAATCAGCTATTCTCCACACTGAAAACAGAACAAACAGAAAACAGACTCCAAATGCAGCTCAGGGATTTCCCTAACATAAGTATTTTTAAGGACTTTTATATTCAAGGGGACCTTTACAGAGTTAAAGTATTTAGAATCATTCTTTCTTCTGACTGAAAAATTCTGTGATTCTAAAGAATGTTCTGTTAAAAATGTTAATAATGAAAGAAGGAAACACATGGTAAACAAAAGACTTTTATTTGTACAAGACAGTGATGTGATGTTGCTCAATGAAGAATGCACTATTTCTGTATTTACCTATGACATCCATTCATACAGGAAATGACAAACCCAAATGACTTTGGTAACATGTTCAAGGCCATAGAGGGCTATAAACAGCCACATTCCCCTCACCACATATGTTCCGATTACATACCAAGAAAACTAGATTTTCTTGAGTAAATGGGGAAGGCTGACAAGATACAACAAATAAATGGATAAATAAGTAAGGATTAGGAAGATAAAATAAAGTTATTGCACATAAACAAGCTCTCTCCTTCCCTTTCCATAATTTCTCAAGATTCTTTCTTTAACCCAATATTGTCTAATTACATTTTTATTCGTGATGCCCTATACTGTCTCTAAAGGGTTCGATAAGGGTTGGGCATCCCATTTAATTACAGGCCATAAGTTGTTACTGGATGTCTGGAATCAGGGATAAGTGCTTCAAGAATTAGAAAGTCTCACACATGTGAAGGTTTACTTGGGACCACAGATTCAGGAATAGCAGAAAGGGCAGCTTACCATGTTGCTGTCGTTTGTTCTAATGTCATTATGCTCAGTGCTGTCACTTTCCAAGCCATGATGCACACCACTGTTGTGACTGGTGCCATCGTGCTCACTGTAGTTGTGCCTAATACCTTCCTGCTCAGTGCTGTTCTACCTGGTGCCTTTGTTCCCATTCCTACTATGCCTCATTCTGTCATGCTCACTACTGTTGTTCCTGGTGCCATTGTGCTCACTGATGTTGTGCCTGATACCTTCCTGCTCAGTGCTGTTGTGCCTGGTGCCATAGTTCTCACTCCTGATGTGTCTCATTCTGTCATGCTCACTACTATTTTGCCCAGTGCCTTTGTGCTCACTGCTGTGATTCCTGGTGCCATTGTGCTAACTGCTGTGGTTCATGGTGCCATTGTGCTCACTGCAGTTGTGCCTGGTGCCATTGTCCTCACCACTGTTGTTCATGGTGCCATTGTGCTCACTGCTGTTCTGTGAGGTAACATTGTGATCACTGCTGTGGTTCCTGGTGGTGTTGTACTCACTAATGTTGTCCCTAAAGCCATCGTACTCACTGTTGTTGTACCTTGCGCTATTCTGCTAACTACTATTGTCCCTGGTGCCATCATGCTCACTGCTGTTGTCCCTGGTGCCATTGTGCTCACTGCTGTTGTCCCTAATGCCCTTGTGCTCATTGCTTTTGTCCCTGGTGACATCGTGTTCATTACTAATGTCCCTGGTGCCATCATGCTCACTGCTGTTGTCCCTGGTGCCACTGTGCTCACTACTATTGTCCCTGGTGCCATCGTGCTCACTGCTGTTGTGCCTTGTGCCATTGTGCTCACTAATATTGTCCCTGGTGCTGTTGTGCTCACTACTGTTGTCCCTGGTACTGTTGTGCTCACTGCTGTTGTGCCTGGTACCATTGTGCTCACTGCTATTGTTCTGGGTGCCATTGTGCTCACTACTGTGGTTCCTGATGCCATTGTCCTCAGTACTGTTGTCTCTGATGCGATTGTGCTCACTGCTGTTGTCCCTGGTGCTGTTGTGCTCACTGATGTTATCCCTGGTGCCGTTGTGCTCACTGCTGTTGTCCCTTGTGCCATTGTGATCCCTGCTGTTATCCCTGGTGCAGTTGTGCTCACTGCTGTTGTCCCTGGTGCTATTGTGCTCACCGTCGTTTTTCCTGGAGCCGTTGTGCTCACTGCTGTTGTCCCTGGTGCCATCGTGCTCATTGTTATTTATGGTGCTGTTGTGCTCACTGCTGTTGTCCCTGGTGCCATCATGCTCATGGCTGTTGTCCTTGGTGCCATTGTGCTCGCTGCTGTGGTTCCTAGTACTATTGAGCTCACTACTGTGGTTCCTGGTACCATCATGCTCACTGCTGTTGTCCCTGGTGCCATTGTGCTCACTGCTGTTATCCCTGGTGCTGTTGTGCTCACTGCTGTTGTCCCTGGTGCTGTTGTGCTCACTGCTGTTTTTCCTGGACCCATTGTGCTCACTGTTGTTGTTCCTGGTGCCGTTTTGCTCACTGCTGTTATCCCTGGTGCCATTGTGCTCACTGCTGTGCTTCAAGGTGCCATTGTGCTCACTGCTGTTGTCCCTGGTGCCATTGTGCTCACTGCTGTT